>CM053612.1:100882979-100910742 GCA_028646535.1 Procyon lotor
TCCGTGCTCGCGGGCAGCCTCGGTCTTCCAGTCGGGCTCCCCTCGACCCCCTCCCTCGCCCCGGAGTCACCTGCAACCCTCTGCGCCCCGCTTATACTCCCCGTCCTAGGGCACCCTCATGCCCCGGCCCGCCCGGGTTTCAGCAGCGTCTCCACTGCGCCCCCCACTTCCTCCCGGCTCCGGTGAGCTCTGGGCTCCAGTCGGGCGCCCCTCGACTCCCCCGCCGCCCGCGAGTCACCTGAACCCGGCTCCGCGCTTCTGGGGACCCCAGCCCCACCCCGGCCCCGCGCCTCCCGCACCTCCTGTCCCTCGAGGACCCCACGGCGCTTCCCACCCTGCACGCCTCGCCCTCGGCTCTCTGGCAGCCCCGCGCCCCCCGGGTCCCCGGCACGCCCCCGCACCTCCTGCGCGCTCCCGCAGCCCCCGCCCTCCCCACGCCCCCCGCCCCGCGTCTCCCTCGCGCCCCCACACCTCCGGGGCGCTCCGGCGGCCTCCGGCCAGGCGGGTGCTGGCCCGGCCCCGCGGCCCGCGCCCCGCGATTGGCCGCTCGCCGGAAACCCGGCCCCACCCCCGCTCGGCCTCCGGGGCGCGGGTCCCCCACCGCGGAGCCGCAGCCCCCGCCCGCCTCGCCGCGCCGCCTGCCGCCCGTCCCGCGGCCGCCTCCCGAGCCCCCTCCCCGCGGAATCCGGGAGCCCGCGGTGTCTCGGTTCGGACGTTTAACCTTTACCCAGCCCGCCGCAGAGCAAATGTTTGCAGTGGCCCGGAGGCCTGGGCCCAAGGCCAGCCGGCCGCCCCGGGCAGGCCACGCTCGGAAACCCACCCGCAGCTCACCGAATTGGGGGTGGGCGAGGGAAGGAGTCCAGCAGGGGCGCACGCCGGCCGCGGGACGGGACGGCAAGATAAACGAGCGCTTGGCGCCTCAGCGGTTGAATCCGGGCGCGCGTGGGCGGAGGCGTGGGGGAGTGTGTGCGTGAGCGAGGGCGCGCGTGCGCAGGCCGGAGTGCGGCGGGGCAGGGGTGCGGCGGGGCAGGCCCGCAGGACGCCGCGGCGGGTGGGTGGGTCCGTGCGCTCCCGACTTGGGTGTGTGAGGGACGGGCCGCGCGCGCGGATGCAGGGGTGTCCCCCCGCGTGAAGGTAGGAGTGAGGCTGTGCGCGCGCGAGGGCGTGAGTGAGTAGGCCCAGGAATCACGGAATGCACGCGTGCGTGAATGAGGGACGGAATCCAGGCACGAGTGAATGAGCGGACTCTAGGCATGAATGAGGGGGTTCGTGTACGCGTAATTGGATGACTGCACGAATGCCCGTGTGCATGCGTGAGTGAGCGTGCGCAGGAGGGATCGCATGCATCAAATGCGTGAACAAGGGAATGAGTGAATGGGTGCATTTAGGAATAAGTGAATGTGTGCAGGAGTGCACGAATCAATCAAATGTATGATCGAGGGAATGAGTGAGTGTGTGCATCCTTGCATGGATGGAAGTGTGCAAAAGTGAAATTTAGGGAGCAGTTCAAGTCAACCGTCCAGAACCTGGCAGGACAGGGAGGCTCGTGGCTCGGGTGTAGACCCAGGAGCTGCCAATTTGAAAACTCCTGCTATTTCAAGGGTCCCGTTGAAAGTACGGAGAAGGGGGGAGCACATGACCTTGCAGGGTCAGGAGAAGAATGCAGGGTAGGAGTGGGTGTTAGGACAGCAGACATGTGAGCCATGGAGACTCATGGAGGGAGAGGAGTGTTTGACACATGGGCCAGGAACTCCTGGGGGAGGAGGCAACTCTTGGCTGGGGCCCCAGGAGAGCAAGAGGACCAGTGGTCAGAAAGACCGGCAGTTATTTCTGGAACTCTTAATTCTCTGTGGTTTCCTTGGTCCACAGGTTGTCTTCATCCTGCTGGCTGAGGGGACATCTGTCTGCAGGGGGCGTTGACGTGCCTGTTGGGAGCCCAGCTATTCTCAGGAAGACTTTGCCCTGCAAAGTCACCTGCGGTGGGGGAGGAGAGAGGAGTCCGGGGGCCGGGGTCACCTCCCCTCTAAGCAGCCACCTGCCCCGCAGATTCACCCCACATCATAGGTCTAAGCATCGGTGCACATACCAACAACGAGGTGTACTTATTATTATGAGAACTGCTCCTCCCAACCCCCCGCAGAGGTCAGGGTGTCACGGAACCCCCACCTAAGGTTCCACATCCCACACTTTGGGAATCGGCATGGTTGAGGCAAGAGGACCTTATCGATGCTAAACTTCATTAAGGATCAGCACCGGAGGGCAGGGATATCATCCGTCACCCATCAGACGGGGAGACTGCCATATTATGAGTATCCCAGTATCCTTATTCCTATTATTCCCAGCATCTCGGCTTCCCCAGAGCGGGGCTTTGCTGCATTTCCTCTGGTTCCCCATTGTGACAAGTCACCCGTGACCCCACAGGGAACAGGAACAAGGCATGCTGCAAAGCCATCGAGCCTCCCTGGCCTTGGAAAAGAAGGGGCAGAGACAGAGAAGGAAAGGGCCCCTGGTTCTAGAAGCGCTCATCCATGGAGACAGCACCTTGATGGGTAACCATCAGCCTCCGGGGACAGGTATGGGTGTGCTTTTTCACCCCACATCACAGGTTGATCCGTTAAGAAATTGAAAGCAGGTACAGGCACTGGGTAGAGCCACCAGGAAAGCACGAATGTAGCACCTGCTCATCACGCTGCCCGTCTCTACCCTAGGGGGCTCCAGGATGCACACCCGCTGTGCCATCAAGGTATCGCTGGTGTGTCCCAATGGGGAAGGCGCATGGAGCTCTCTGCCCCCACCATGGGCTGTGTGCACATGCGTCACGCCTTCTGGGATCTGGACAGGTATCTACAGGGCTATGGGGCCTCTAGAAGGTTCCTCGAAATCCCTGCTGCCCCTCACCTGGCGATAGGAGGATTGGGATCTGAGAAATATCTGGGGCAAGCCCCCTCTGGTGTCAGTACCCCTGGTTTCTGTCCCTGGCCCACCAGCCTGGAAGAGGAGAAACGTTCTCAGGAACATGGACAGGCAGGGGAAGTCAGGTCCCACGTGAGTCCAGCTCAGCCCCCGACAGGCCCCTTGCTTCCGGGGGAAGGTGGAGGTTCCCTGGGCTCTGTGCTGGTCTTGCTGTTGGCTCCAATATTTGCCAGGTGTCCCCACACATCCATGCCACGGCTCGTTCTGGCCTCGAGTGAGCAAACTGTGGAGTGCTGTGTGCGAGGGCCCCCCATTGAGGAATGGATCCTGGACAGAACTCCCAACAATCAGAGTTGTGTTTCCAAGTGTCCCAGACAGCTCCTGCCTCCTTTACTACAAGGGGCAGGGAGATTCCCAAATGGTCCCCTTTTTATGGGTTAGAAGTTACCCAGCAGCAGGAGTTCCACCTGGCCCTAGTGACGTGGCGTGGGTCACTCTCTGAGGTGGAGCGTCCCGTGCACTGTAGGGTATGGAGCAGTGTCCCTGGTCTCCACTCACCAGGTGCCAGGAACGTGCTGTTTCCTCTCTCACTTGTGACAACCAGAAACAACTCCAGACACTGCCAATGGTCCCCTGAGGAGCAGAATCACCCCTGGGGTGCTAACCATTCTGATGGAAGGGTGTATGAATGGATGGATGGATGGAGTGATAGATATGATGGATGGATGGATAGATGGATGGATAGATATATATGATGGGTGGATGGATGGATGGATGGATGGATGGATGGATGGATGGGTGGGTGGATGGTTGGATGGATGGATGGATAGATGGATGTTTGGATGGATGGATGGATAAGATGGATGGATGGGTGGATCGATAGATATGATGGGTAGATGGATGGATGGATAGATAGATCAATAGATATGATGGATGAGTGGATGGATGGATGGGTGGATGGATGGATGGATGGATGGGTGGATGGATAGATCAATAGATATGGATGGATGGATGGATGGATGGATGGATGGATGGATGGATGATGAATAGATGGATAGATGGGTGGACAAGTGGATGGATGGATGGATGGATGGATGGATGGATAGAGTCTCTTGTGTTAAAGCAGGGTTTCTTGACATCAGCAGGACTGACATCTGAGGCTGGACCATTCTTTGAGGGGGGCATCCTGTGCACGATAGTACCCTGAGCATCACCCCTGGTCTCCACCCATCAAGTGCCAGGAGCACCCACACACCCACTTGTAACAACTGAAAATGTCTCCAGACATTGTCCCTCATTGAGAAACTGTCCTGTAGCAAGAGAACCTTTTGGGTAGAAGCCAGCTTAGGGCCGAGCCAAGCAGAACCCTCTGCCTTGAAGAAAGAAATGGGGGTGTTCTCCCTTCCCTGGTCACCCCCACAGCTTCCTTGATGTATGTCTCAGGGGTCTGTGTGGAACAATCAAGACAAATTGCAAGGGGCACCATGTGGGGTCTGCATGCTCGATGGAGTCCTTGGTGGCTGGTTGGCTGTGCAGAGGGCAGCCTCCCCCTTCTCCAAGTAGAGCACAAGGCTCTGGCTCCTGGGTACACACACATCATGGGCATCTGGGCGAATTACTAGGAGCAAAAGTCAGGTTACACTGGCTCCCTGCTGGGCCTGCAGAGATGTTCAAACAGAAGGTTTCGGGCATCCCAGCAGGTGCCTCGTGTCCCAACACACACATCCATCATGACCCCACCCCTGCCCCCCACACACCCGCCTCCCCCATGGGACCCTTGCTACTCTGAATTTGTGCTCAGAAAGCAGGACAGACAGCAGTAAGCCACAGGCGAGCCACACAGGCTTGGTCCATTACACAACTTTACTCCTTTCTTTAAATAATAATAATAATAATAACAACCATGTGTTGGGATAGAGTTCAAACCCAGAAATTACGAAAAAGACATCAACTGATTTGATTGTGCAACACACTTTTTTTTGTGACCAAAGCCCTATATTAATCTGAACAAGACAAGCAAGAGATTGAGAGACAATATTTGTCATATATATACAGGATTTAATGATTGCAATTATTTATCCATATTTTACCCGCTTGTAAACATACACATCATGATGTATGAAGAACTACAATTGCAAACTTGATACAAGAAATAAACAAAACAGGCTGTTGGTTTACTTTCAACCCCTCCTTTGCCCCAACTCGCCATTATAAATGGAAAAAAGACAAGTTTTCGATAACCCGTGGAGGGACACCTGGCTGGCTCAGTCGGGGTTGTGAGTTCAAGACCCACGTTGGGTGTGGAGATTACTTAAAAACTAATGAAATATCTAAGATAAACCCGTGGATTTTTAACTTTGTAGCATGATGAAAACTGGGAGCGACAGACCTGGGATTCTCCTCCAAAATTCACGCATCCTTATCTGATCAATTTGGGTGAGGGGCGTTGTGGCCCACTGTGGGTCAATCAGGATTGAAACCTTGGCTGGTAGCTCCTAGAAGGAAATCTCTACCCTTGAAAGAAGGAAGTGAAAGGAAACAGTCTTAATTAGGGCGTGGGATATTAGTGGATGAGGCTGTGATGGCTGGAAGTACAGCAGCCATCTTCGGCTATGAGTAAAACTAGCTAATGCCTTGCAACAGTGAGGTCCAAAAACAGAGAAGCCAGCTACTAGAGGAAATCACTGAACCCTCAAATCACTCCGCACCAGAGCCTGAAACCTCAGTAGGTCTTCTTAGGTGATACTTTCTTTATGGGTTGACCCATTTTGAGATGGGCTTGCAGTGACTTCCACATCCTGACTCATACAACCTAGCAGAAATTCTCAAACATTCCAGCCACCAGACTCCTTGAGACTCTTAAAAATGATCGAGGAACCCCAAGACATTTGTTTACGTGGGTTATCGACATCTATATTTTCCATATTAGAAACAGTAACTGAAAAATTTTAGATGTTTGTTTACTTAATACATTGAAGGTAATCGCAAGAAACCCGTTACACTTTACACAAATCACACATTTTTAGTGGAAAAATAAATATATTTTCCCAAACAAAAATTGGGGGGAGGGAGAAGAGCAGCCTTGTTTTCCACATTTGCGTATCTCTTCAATACCGGGCTTCCTAAATTAAGAGGACTGCTTTCTCATATTTGTTTACACAAGACGTTCTTTTTAAAACACTGTTTAGTCTGAATTATCAGGCCTCATACAGATGTGTGATTGGAAAAGAGGAACATGGTAATTAGGACTTTTCAAACAAATATGGACCCCCTGCTTGGATGCCACACCAAAACATGATGATCGATATTTTCTTTACGGTAAAGCGATGTGGGATCTGGAAACCTATCCGTGAATTTTTGTACTCTGTAAAGTCAAAACCCATGGGTTTATCTTGACCTTTGGACAGGGTCAGCTAAATTCATTTATGATTTTGCAACATCACACGTGGGTCGCACAGAGGTCTTCCAAATATTGCCATATTACAATGTGCAATATTTCATGACATCATGTCTATTTTTAATTTTTTTAAGAAAAAATATGTATTTATTTGACAGAGTGAGAGAGAGCACAAGCACGGGGAACTGCAGAGGGAGAGGGAGAAGCAGACTCCCTGCTGAGTAGGGAGCCTGACTTGGGGCTCGATCCCAGGACCCCAGGATCATGACCTGAGCCAAAGGCAGATGCTTAACCGACTGAGCCATTCAGGCATCCCTATCATGGATATTTTTAAAAACCCCCATCTGTTTATGTGTAATCCGTCCCCCCTGCCAGTCTGTGCGCAGGCAGTCTGGGCAGAATGAAACATATTCATTCATTCATTCATTTTAGCATATGTGCAACTAATAAATACCCACTGACTACCTCGTCTGTGTCACTGTTGCAAGCCCGGGGAACACAGCCCTTCTCTCTGCAGGCTTTGCATTCCGCTGTGGGGGAAAAGCCGGACAAGAAAGGATCAAAGCGTGTCCTCTGCATGGAGAACTAAACCAGCCTGTTTAGCTGCCCCCGCAGGAGAATGCTTTCAGTCGAAGGAATGTCCAGACGCTGTCCATCCCTCCACGGACCGTTTCTGTATCCTGAGCTGTTCACAGAGGAGGACTCTATGCATTTGCATATGCATTCGGGTTGGGGTTCATGGCAGAGGCAGAGGCTTAACCCCACTGAGCCACCCAGGCGCCCCTCAAACCATCCGCAAACTTATGAGGCTCAACGAATAACTGAGCACTTTCATACACCTTTAAATGCACCTGCTGAATTCCAGGCTTGGCCCAGGAACCCCGCAGGGCGTGTGGTGGGTTCTGTAAGGCTCCACACCTTCCCCGTCTCCCTGGCAACTAACTCTTCATTAGATCTTCACTGACCGTTTATTACCAGTGACGCCCATTGTCATGTGCACCTCTGTAAAATCTAATTTATTTTAGCAGTTTGTTTGTCACACAGTTTCCTGGTGAGATAGGACATATATACGTGGGGCGCCTGGGGGGCTCAGTGGGTTAAGCCTCTGCCTTCAGCTCAGGTCATGATCTCAGGGTCCTGGGATCGAGCCCCGCGTTGGGCTCTCTGCTCAGCGGGGATCCTGCTTGCCCCCCTCTCTCTGTCTGCCTCTCTGCCTGCTTATGATCTCTCTCTCTGTCAAATAAATGAATAAAATCATTAAGTTAAATTTTATTTATTTATTTTTTTAAAAAAGATTTTATTTATTTATTTGAGAGCGAGCGAGAGAGAGCATGAGAGGGGAGAAGGTCAGAGGGAGGAGCAGACTCCCCGTGGAGCTGGGAGCCCAATGCGGGACTCGATCCCGGGACTCTGGGATCATGACCTGAGCCGAAGGCAGTCGCTTATCCAACTGAGCCACCAGGCGCCCAGATTAAATTAAATTTTAAAAAAGAACATATATATTGCATGTTATTCCTGCTACTATCTTGTATGTACTAGGGTTCCTATATGTATCCTGTATATGTATATACAGGATATCTATATTGTGTATAATATAATGTAATATAATAATGATATAATATATTATGTAATATATCGTCTACATATTCTATATCCTATATATTATATTAATCTATTATTAAATATATGTTTATATTTATGATATATATTTATTTATAAATGTATAATTTATTTTATGTATATTATATGTATGTAAATATATATTGTAGTCATATTATTATATAGTATATAAATAATATATGTAAATATAAAAATATATAATATAAGCTTATCTATATAAATCTATAGATATATATAAATATGTATGTTTATATAATACAAAGTTATCTATATGAATCTACATGAATATATATATATCTAAATATATAGATATCTATATGAATCTATATAAATATATAGATAAATATATAGATCTATATAAATATATATTTAAATATAAATCAATATATAGCTCAATATATTTATCTATATAAATATCTACATATCTATATAAATATCTACATATCTATATA
Organism: Procyon lotor; assembly: GCA_028646535.1. Lineage (NCBI taxonomy): Eukaryota > Metazoa > Chordata > Mammalia > Carnivora > Procyonidae > Procyon > Procyon lotor. The sequence continues at coordinate 100,891,362 of CM053612.1, forward strand.
AATATATAGATATAGATATATTTTATTTATTTTATTTATATACATAAATATATAGATAATAAAAATTTACTATAAAAATATAAATATAATTTATAATTAATATAATTATACAAATTATACACATACAAATTATACATAAACTTGTAAAAAATTCATAAAGAAGATATATACATAAATATATATGTAAAAATATAAATATATATAAGTATATAAAATGTATATATCTATAAGATTTTATTTATAAATATGTTTATATAGATATATAAAGGTATTTTATATATTTACATATATTATTTATAGATTGTATATTTATTTAGACTACGTTATTAAATAATACATATTTATAATACGTACATAATTATGTAGATACAAAACATATGTCTTTTTCCCTTTATCCAAATGCATTACACTCACAAGACAACAAAGCACCCACCATCAGCTAACGTGCCTTATGTCCATTAGAAATTCTGCACCCCAACTTTTGCTGTCAGCCCCAAGATCGTGTGTGCAACGGGAAATACATTTCAGACACGAAGTGTGTGGCTCCACACCACACCACATCCCTTCCGCCCACGACGGAGCTCCGCACGCTCACGAGTCTGTGAGGGCACAGTGTAATTAATACACAACCCTCCGCGCAGCCTGGGAACAGCAACATTTCATGTCTCCGAAAGCAATTATCGCCTGCACCCAAATGCCTCACACAGCTGCCGGATCTCTCACTTTGCAGTCTGCTGAAATGCTGTCCACACCACGTTTTGCGCCAGTGAGGCCGAGGAGATGGGAAAGGAGTCACGTTTGCACAGTGCTCTTGGCAGGTGTATTTGGGGCACATCCCGAGACCTAGAACCCACACACAGTGGATCTTCAGCACAGGCTGACGCACCACAGGAGCATCAACGCACCTGCATTCAAGGACGGTCCCCGTCACAATCCCTAAAGAAAAGTCCTTCACGGTGTCGGGAAGAGAAAATTCTTCCTCAACCTTTCACGCTCTTCCATCTGGGTTAGGAATTAAATCAACACGAGACAGATTAACAAGAGAACGACAACAAAAAAAACCCCACAAAGTTTTATTGTGTGTGCACAGAGGCCCAACCTTAAAATTTGAGACCCAAAGAAATGACCAAGGCAGGCAGTTTTTACACATTTTTCATGAGGAGACAATACATTCGTGAAGCATGCACACCAGGAAAACAAAACAAGTGTTTGGGAACCTGAATGACTAAGGAATTCTGAAGAGTTTGGGCTGAGACAGAGTAGAACAAAATAAGATTTATTTACACAGCTTTCTCATCTTTAAAGGCCCAGTTTCTGGTGATAAGGATGTCTTTTTACTTCTCAGTACAGGGAGGGCATTTTTCACATGGGAGATCTATTTCTTGTTCTCAGGAGGACAGAGGGGGCTCTGAGTGTACTTGCCTTGGCTGTGTCTTAAGTAATTTCTATTTAAATAATATGTTTTGTTTCTTAAGTGCCACATATGAGTGAATTCATATGGTATTTGTCTTTCTCTGGCTGAGTTAGTTTACTTAGCTTACTACCCTCTCCATCCATCCATGTCTTGTAAATGGCAAGATTTTCTTCTTTTGTATGGCCAAGTAATATTCCATTGTGTGCATACATTTTTTATTTTTCATTTTTTTAAATATTTTATTCATTTATTTGACAGAGAGAGACAGTGACAGAGGGAACACAACCAGGGGGAGTGGGAGAGGGAGAAGCAGGCTTCCCCCTGAGCAGGGAGCCCAATGCAGGGCTCAATCTCAGGACCCTGGGATCATGACCTGAGCCGAAGGCAGATGCTTAAAGGCAAGTCACCTAGGCACCTGTCATTGTGTGCACATACAATATACAATATATACCTAATATATTTATATAACATATATATGTATACACACTGTATCTCACATCTGCTTTATCCATGAACAACAAGAAAAAGATACAAACACAAGAACACTCTTAAATACTCAGAACACACTGATGGTTACCATGGGGGGGCGGGGAGTGAGACAGGTGATGAGGATAAAGGAGTGCACCTGTTGTGACGAGCATTGGATGATGTATGGAATTCTTGAATCAGTATATTGTACATGTGAAACTAACATAACTGTGTGGTAATTATACTGGGATTTAAAAAAAGAAATTAAAAAAGATAAAATAATCTGTATGCCAAACTGATAATTTTGGGGTGACCTGCCCTTGGCCCCCTACAAAAGAACAGAAAGAACATGGAAAACCATCCATTGGGAATAGAACCTGCTGGGGATAGGGGCCAGAAACCTCCTGAAGAGATTCAGGTATTTTCAAAGAACCACGTATATTTGGGCCAAGATGAAGGCCACGGGGTGTGGCAGCATTGTGTGTAAGAGAGTGTGTCCTGAAAGCCAGAGACTCCAGAAAAACAGTGTTTAGCAGAGAAAGCAGGTCCCCAATGAAAAGTTTGCCTTGGGTCTGCATCCCACATCAGAATGGTGAATTTCTGGAAAGCCAAGTTGTGCACCCCTGTCCTTGCAAATGTGACAGGAGGAAATGGGGTCCGTACACACATCTGCTTTTCCTAAACTTCCCAAAACTTGGGTCCCATCACTAGTTCATGAGCAAAAAGAACTGACTAATCTTTTTTTGAAACAATACTAAAGCCAGCAATTTTCACAGGTTAGTTAGTCGCTTCCGATGATCTGTTTGATGATGTTTCTGGGTATTTTTAAAAATTTATTTTATTGGGGCACCTGGGTGGCTCAGTGGGTTAAAGCCTCTGCCTTCAGCTCAGGTCATGATCTCAGGGTCCTGGGATCGAGCCCCGCATCGGGCTCTCTGCTCAGTGGGAAGTCTGCTTCCCCCTCTCTCTGCCTCTCTGCCTACTTGTGATCTCTCTCTGTCAAATAAATAAACAAAATCTTTTTTAAAAAATTTATTTTATTATTTTTTTTACTATGATTCTATGTGACTGGGTTTTATACAAACAAACAAACAAAAACCAAGGCCCAAGTGAACGGAGATTAACACGCATTGGAAAACTAGCGGTCTGGGTGGAAATCCCCATCTTTCGGGATACCTAAAGGGCTTTTCTAAGAAGCCCAAGGATGCAAAGAAGTGAGTAAAATCGATAAGCAAACAGAATATCAGTAAGCACTTGCTCAAGATAGATGTCACACGGCTACGGGTGCTGGGTCCTTGAAATTGGGGACAAATGCCTGAGACCTGATGATGAATCACAAGAAAGAAATTCAAACAAAATGATGAATGTGTTGACACAAAGGCTCAGAGTCTCTGGAACAAAAAGCAACCCGATCTACCCTGAATTATCTGATAGAAGATACAATAATGGTGCCCAGACATCCCCTGTTAAAAAGTCTCCCAAACAGACAAGCTTCATTGCAGTGAGGGAAATAAAAAATGCAATTTCAAAGTCAGATTCCATATCCACATGCAGCATATAAAAGTGTCAGTGCTCACATAAAGCCCTAAGTAAACCCCATCCATATGAATATAAAATTATATACAATGTATATGTATTTATATATGGGTCTTCCATATTTTTATTTCATACAGTATCTATTTTGTGGATTGGTATATAAATACATTGTATATATACATTGTATCCGGCGTATATGTAATTCTCACGTGTAATGAATTATCGCACAATATTGCATTTATGGTGAATTTACCACGGAAAGAAACGGGAGCATCTTTGCAAAGACAGCCCAAACCTGATCTATGCATGGAGACGCCCGCACGCTCCAAGCAAAACACCTGGATTTTTTTGTTTCTTTGCTTTTTTCTTCCAGCTTGAGGGCTTCATAGCATCGGCACAGAACCTTCTGTAAGTGTCACGTGGGCACCGTGATGATTGCACAGACTTGGACATTGCAATGTGCTGACCACCACGTTAGCTAACACCTCCCTTCCCTGCACAAAATTAGCTGTCTCTTTCTTGGTGCCGAGGACCCTGAAGATCTCTTGAGGACTTTTGCAAGCACAGTGCAAAATAGTTAAGTCGCAGGAGAAGGGTCCCCCCCTCAGGACACCCAGGTGGTCACACCGCAGCCCTTCCCAAAACCAATATGCATGCGTGATGCTCCACATGCTGACAGGTGCTGAGTTTGGGGAACCAGGAGGGTCCTGCAGCCCTAGAAATCAAGGTGTTGTACCATTGGCCAGAGCTGTCACATGACCATAATGACCTGCAAAGGTTGCTGGGAACTGTAGTTCAGCTTTGGGGGCAGGGGGAGAACATGCCTTCTGGAACGTTCTGTGTTTTTGGTTAGCGTCTGCAGTTTTGATTTCAGGATCTCTACTTCTCACCCGACTCTAAGAAATACCCTAAATATTGCAATGAGCCCAATTGTACTTATATTAAGGAAAAAAAGGTTTCTTTGTGTATTTTCCCCCATCGCACCTGCAGCCTCACTACGCACCAGGCCCAACTGGGAATGTGTCACGCGTCAGCTCATGGACCTTCATCATTTGGGGGAAGCAGAGCCCACGATGATACCCATTCTTCGGGTGATGTAACTTGAAGCCCAGAGAGGTCGTTTACCTGCTTCAGGTTGCACAGCTCGGAATGCAGAAGGCAGCCTGTGGACTCATGAACGGAGCCTCAGAGATGAATCCCGAGCAGCCTCGTGGCTAGGGACCGTCCCTAGGGAAGCTCCGTGGGTTCCCCACCCTTTCTTGTAAGTTAGGAACGCGCCTACCCGACACGCAGTGATGTGCTTCTGAGTTTCCTCGGGCTGCCCTCACCAGGTCCTGCTAAATCAGTGACTTCCAGCGGAGACACTGATCCTCTCTCTCAGCTCTGGAGATAAGAAGCCGGGCATCCGGGCAGGGCAGAGGGGCTCTCCGGCTGAAGGTTGTAGGGGACGGTCTGCTCCACTCCCCCCCCCCCCCCCCCCAAGCTTCTGGTCGGTCCTCGGCGGGCAGCAGCTCCGCTCTGAGCTATGCATGACTTTCTCCCTGCGTGCACGTCTGTGTCCACGTTTCCTGTCTCACGCGGACGCCGGCCCTACAGGACCAAGGCCCACCGTCCTCCGGGATGACCTCAGCTCCTGACTTCTGCACACTCTGCTTCCAAATAAGGTCACATTCTGAGCTGCTGCGGACTACAGCTCCCACATGTTAACTTTGCTATTTGGGCGTGTGTGTGTGTGTGTGTGTGTGTGTGTGTGTGTGTGATTTCGTCTTCCCACTTTCCAAGTCACGCAGCAATCGGCAGGACCACGCAGACCCCCCGCCCCCTTGCAGCTGGAAATCAGTGCATGTCACCAGGCACACTTGTCTGCGGAGGGAAGCAGAACTTCTTTCTAAGTGTGTGCAGGAAAACGGTGGACTCTTTCACGGGTGCACAGAGCGGGGCTAATTGTAATTCCTCTTTTTAGCAGGGAAGCATGCCTTCCTGGTGCCCTGGGGGGTTCCTTAAGGACTAACGCTCCAGGCCTGCAACTAATGTGACCCTCTGTGTGTCAACCAAATGTCGGTCATCAATCGATCAATCGATCAATCAGTGAAATGCTTCTGCTGTGTCATCCCTCCCCTTTCCTCATGCAAAGACGTGCCTCCAAGGGCCGATGACTCATATATTGTTTTTCTAACTAGGTTGAACATTAACACACTTCCTGCTTGTCACTTGGGTGGTTTTCTCTTCTTTTAAAGATTTTATTTTCTTATTATTTATTTGACAGATGGAGAGAGGTCACAAGCAGGCAGAGAGGGCGGGGGAAGCAGCCTCCCTGCTGAGCTCGATCCCAGGACCCCGAGATCATGACCGGAGCCGAAGGCAGAGGCTCTAACCCACTGAGCCACCCAGGAGCCCCACACCCGGGTGATTCTCATCCCCTGAATCCGAAACTATGTTCATTTCAAGTGTTCACCATCCACCTTACTCGAAATGGCACCAATGACTGCACGTCCCCCTTGGCAAGGTGACAGCTGCCCATCTCTTCCCCACACACCTGCCGTGACCCTCGTAAGGGAGCAGACACCGGACCAGATGCAAATACACCCCCCAACGGACAGCCAACCCTGCTCACGACCACACTGATGCCCGCTGGGCTGCGTAGACGGCTCTGTGAGTCGCGGACCTACCCCGTGCTACCTCCTCTTTGCCCGCGGGAATCACAGAAAGCAAGAACACGCCAAGCCAACCGGGGCATTTTGTGTTCCTATTACATTTATTTACAACGATGCAAATTTATGTATGGCGGGTACAGAAAAAACGAAGCGATGGATGTATGTCTTTATAAATGCTTCCACGGAATGTAGGTCTGATGGCAAAGGTGCAAATCCGTGAGTCTGTGCACAGCCACATACATGCACACACTCCTTTAACGCCCCTCGTAAGGAACTCACACCGAAACTCGCAGCCGGAAAACCCAGCGTGCTAGGACATTCCTGTCCCAATAGGAATTTCGGGCTGCCGTCTGGAAAGGCCTCCGATCCTACACGAATCCCGGACGTGAGACACCGCATCGGGATTCTCAGCTGCAAATTCCTTTTTGTTGTTGGGAAGCTCTCTCCAGGGCTTTCTGCTCCCGGCGCCCGCTCTTCAAGACCTACCTCCCCACCCAGCACGGCGAGCACAAAGCTTGCATCTTTAGGACTTTTTCTGGGTCCTCTTCGGGACTTGCTGATGGCACTGATCGTCCTTATTCTGATATGTAGGGCAAAGCCCCAAAGTTCTATGAGCATTTACCCAAGTCGAACGAAACTATACCAAATAAGCCCAAACGGTCCTTTTTGCTTTCCCCTAACATGTTAGTGAAATAGAAGCAAATAGCTAGTCTGCATTTCAGATGCCTGAACATTTAAGGTTTTCTATTTATGGGTCTAGGAAAAAAAAAAAACAAGCATAGACTAAAAACACGATGGTGTTGCATGAAGGACAGAAACGGACTGAGCATCAGATGGAAACGAATACGAGTGAACACTCAAGAGACACACTTTGCAGCCCCTGTCCCTATTTTCCCAGAAATCCCGAAACCTGAAGATTTCACAGGAAAAGGAAAAGCATTCCTGCCGCCCCCCACCCCCGAAATGGCTTGCCCTCCAGCGACTGTGGACGCACAATCCCGAAACCCAGCCTTGGTGTCTGTCTGCAGGTTAGGAGCAAGGGACGGAGGGCTGGTTGAAGCCTCCCCGAGGGGTGAGGAACCCCCTTCCCACCTGAGCTGCAGCGGCAGGCGCTGGCTCCCTGATGGAGACTCGGCCTGGGTCACGCTTCTCCCCAGAGCTGGCTGGAAACCCCACCCCACCCCTAGTGGCGTTCCTGATACCCCAGAAAAAGACAGCTCCCCCGCCCACGACCCCTGTGCCCTGGGACCCCCAGTGTGCTTTGGGGCGTCACGCGTGGGTCACCCATGTGCACATCCCGCACCACGAGGCAGTGCTGGGAACCCAAGAGACAGTCGGCCCTCATCCACACGCGGGACCCAACCAACAGAGGAAGGAAGCATTTTCGTTCGACCCGGGGAGGAGCCCGGTGATCCTTACAAACGCGCGGTGCCCAGTGGACGGGGGGATGCTTTCTGTGCCAAACAGAAAACACGTCAGGGCGGCGGGTGACGTCGGCAATGAAAGGAAGGGTCCCAGCAGCGGCAAATGGCGCTCCGGTCTACACCAGCATCTCCCGAAGCCACCGCGGGGTCTCGAAACCCTCACACGGGTGCTGCGTCTGGAAGGGAACATGGGGCACAACATGTCAGAGTTAGGATGAAGTGACCAATTCTATCTTTTTGGGTCACAGCTACTATTTGCATAACCACACCCCTTTTATCAAAGTGGCTTCATTAACCTTCGTAACCTTGGAAGCGGGAGCTTTTATTACTCGACCAAATAAAGCCAAAGCGTCAAGCTCAAACGGTCCATCTGCTGCCCTGTGGGGGGCCCATCCCCGGAAGTGTGTCCCCAGAAGGTGTGGCAGCTTCAAAGTGGGGCTGTTGCCCATGTCCAGTTCCACAGGTTGCACACTGCAACTTATCCCCCCACAACTAGCCAAGACAGAGTGTCAGCCCTCGTTCAGCTGACAGGGGACCTCCAGACCCAAACAGAGATGGGCCAAGTCACCATCAGATTAGAGCCAAGCTGGCTGCGATGCTGAGACCCTCCCCCGGACCCCAGGTCTTGGGCAAAACCCTAGGTGGAACCACCATGCTCATACTTGCTAGATGCTTTGCAGGCTTGGCAGCGGCCAGACCAGGTAGCCCCAGGATGAGTCCTGGCCACCTCGGGAGGGTCCCCTCGTGCTGTGACAGTGAGTGTGCATGCCTGCCATCTAAGGACCCTAGCTTTAACACAAGGGCAAGCAAACGTGGTCCCCGGTGGACCCAGTGATGTCATCTCCGAAGCAGAGCTAACAGACGGGACCTCAGGGAGGGGCCATGGGTGAACCATCAGCTCATGGTCTCAGGGTCCTGAGATCGAGTCCCACATCGCATGGGGCTCCTTGCTCAGCAGGGAGCCTGCTTCCCCCTCTCCCTCTCTCTGCACGACTCCCTGCTCACGCTCTCTCTCGTTCTCTCTCAAATAAATAAATAAAATCTTAAAAAAAAAAAAAGTAACTGAATAACTAGTCAGGATGTTGGAGGCAAAAAAGAGCCTCCAGGCAGGAAAAACAAAACAAAACCAAAACACAAACAAACGAGCAAAAAAGGGCTTCTTCTCAGATAAATGGAGAGAACATGACCCACTTTCAAAAAACAAAACAAAATTTAAAAAAACAAAATGAAACAAAAACTCCAGCTGCTGCCAAAAGAAAGTCCTGTAAGGTGAGACGTTGGCACAAAATTCCGACAGGCACCAGAAAACAAACAAACAAAAAAACAAAAAAACCCCCCAAAAAACCAATTCAGGTCTACACGGATGGGTTCCGAAACGCTCACGTATCCGTGTGGAAAGCAGAAACCAAAGTCACGCTTGGTGTGCCTGCGATGAGCATGCGAGCGGCCAGCCACACCAGGGTCTTTCAGAGGCTCAGTTTCCCCCCAAAGCTTTTCGGGGTTGGCTGGGTGTGGTGGAGACCCCCCCTGCTCCCCTGTGTCTGGATTTGGCCAGTACTACCCATCCACCAGCAGGGGGAGGCCCTGGACAGGTTTTGGGATTGTGCAAGCCCACCTAAAACACCTTTCCTGCAGGCTTCCTTAGGGACACCAAGGAGAGGTGCATGAGTGCATCCTGCAAAGCCCAGACGGAGTCGGAGTCCGACGCAGGCCCTTGCTCTGGGGACCACCCCTCAACACATCCTCAGCTCGCCCGTGCAATGCAGCCCCCTCTGTGTCCCCAGACGCTCCCTGCAGACAGGTCCTCAGCCCAGCACCTCCCTCCTGCACCGCCAAGGACACGTGATCCTCCAAACCCAGGAGCCCGGACCCCCCCAAAAATCCTGAGCTAGAAAACCACAGCGGCCCCCCACCCATTTCCCTGGGGTCTGTGCCCAAATTCAACAGAAAGCCTTCCAAGTCTGTCCCTCCATACTTTTGCTTTTGGAGAGGAAGACGAGCCTTGCACGTTCACCCCAACATTTGCAGAGTCCCACCTGATCCGTGGAAACGGTATCAGCCCAGGTGACTGGAACTGCGAGCTGACAACCTTGATCCCAAAGCTGCTTAGGAAACACGTTCCCTCGTGCAGACCCAACTTGAAACCACACCCCGTACCGCGCACCCCGAGAGGACCCAGCCCGGTGACAGGCTTCAGGAGGTCTTTGTATAGAGCCCGAGACTTGCCGTTGGTCCTCAAACAGTTCCTCATTCGGTGGCGCTGGCAATAACCAGCCGCCGCACCCACCAGCGTGACCACCAGCACCGACACCACCGGAGACACGATTTTCGCTACCGTGTTACCTGCGGGAGGGAGAAACCAAAGAGGGTCTCAGCAAACACGCGGGCGGCGGGGAAGCCCAGCATCGCAAACCACCCCACAGTCTCACCTCGGGCTCTTCCCACCCTCAAACGCACGGAGGGTGCAAAAACATCATCATAACAAAGAGCAAATCAGATCAACACGTCCGGGGGAAGGATTCTGCTTCGATCCCACTCCGAGACTATGGACCTCGTCTTACCCACTCAGGACATTCAAGAAGGAGCATTGGAAATAAGAGGCACTCGGTTTCTTTTTCCGGGATTTGTTGAATTGGATGGATCTGTACCTTTTTCGAAGCACAGTGCTATACTCTTTCAAAAAAAATAAATAAATATGCAACACACCCTGGCGTCATGCGTCTGCCTTCCAAGCTCTGGACAGAGGCACAAACCAAACCTGCCAACACTTTGGGTTTTCTGCGCGGGACTCTGCCGCGGCTTCCGAGAAAGAAGGAATCATCGCTTCTGTTGGCGAGAGGCACCCGTGTCTTCTGTCAGAGTGGGTTGGTGGGTCAGTTGGGGTGGAAATGCAGCCTCCACGGGACCTTGGCTTGGAGACCCTGGCCTGCAGGAAGCATAGCTTCCCCCTCCCACCGCGGTCTGCACGGTCCCCCCATCTGGTCGCAGGACCCCCTACGTTCCACGCAACCGCGTGCGCGCCAGCTGGATTTCTGTCTTGGGCTTCGCCCCTCCAGGGCCCCCCAGAGGGGACAGAAGGCCTGGATGTCCTCACTACACCAGCACGGCCACCCAGCAAGTAGCCGCCCCGAGGCCGTGCACGCGCATCGGGGCGCAGCAGCTGGAAAGCGCGTCCGTGCGTCCTTCTCCTGGCGCGCCAGGGACGCGCAGAAGTGGGGGCGAGCGCGTTCATCCTCAACGTGAACTCCGGATGGCTAAGAGCCTGCGTTCTGTGAGCAACGCGTGACCAGCGTGGGCCTTCTGGCCTCCACTCCTGCCTCGTCTGACCTGCTCTGCGGCGGGCGCTGCGTTTCCAGGGCGCTTCCCGAGGGCGGAATGTCCACACCTCCTTCCCGGTCTCCTTCTTGGCTTCCCGTTCGTGTGGGTGCTCAAAGTCACAGGAGCTACCACTGGCACGGGGACAGATCCACGGGCCCCACTCTGCGCTCGGAGCCATGACGCATCCCCCAGCCTGAGACCCACCCACCTCCCTCCTTCTCTGACCCCCAGGGAGCTGAGCACCCCGGAGAGGCAGACCGTGTTGCTCAGGAGTTTCCAAACCTAAGAGCCCCTGATCCATGAAAACTCAGGTGGGCCCGCCCGTGGCGCCACGCAAGAGCGTGTTTTTATTAAAGGCGGGTGCTGCACGGATCCATTACCCTGTGGGTTCCCGTAGGTCGAGTATCCGTCTCCGCCTGTAAAGGGGAAGGCACATGGTCAGGGGTGCGCTCAGCGGAATTTCCACCGCGGGGACCCCGCAGAGAGGCTGACACGCAGCGAGAAGCAGCTCGAAGCGCAGGCCGCGGTCGGGGATCTCCGAGTGCGCGGAGCTCGCCTTCTCCCGGAGGAGGGGGCGGACCCTCAGCCTCAGCACCTGGCGTGTGGACGCTGCACCCAGTGCGGAGGAGGGCCAGGGGGCAACGCAGGGACGAGGCAGTGCAGTTTGCGTTCCTGGGGGCACGGGACATACACACACATTTACAGGCACGCCCTGCACGTGCACGCAGCCGCAGTCGTGCATGTGCGCACGCGAACGGGCGCATACGCGCGCGCCGCCACCCATGCACACGAGCACACACTCACTGTCATGCTTGTGCCCACCTGAACGGGTGCTTACACGCACACCTACACCCACGCGCGCCCCTGCACCCACGTGCACCCCTCTACCCATGCGTGCCCCCCACCCATACGCGTGCCTTCACCCATGCACACGAGCACACACTCATAGTCACGCACGTGCACAGAAAAACATGCATACATGCACTCCTCCACCCACGAGCGCCCCTGCACCCACAGGCGCGCCTTCACCCACGTGTGCCCATCCACCCACGCGAACGAGCACACACTCCCATTCATGCTTGTGCACACATGAAGGCGTGCCTACATGAACACACACAGCGCCACCCATGTGCACAGCTCCACCCTGTGGGCGTGCACACCTCTACACAGGCAGAGTACCTTCAAACACACCTGCAGGCAGCATGCAAGCCGCACACATATACACATGCACACATCCACCTGCACATGCACACACACAGTGCACACAGAGAGACACATGGAGATCTTTATACCAGTCCATGGGCACAGACCCATGCACACAGACGCCCATATGTGCCCATGAGAAACACATGCCCACGTGCATTAGTAAGTAGACACGTGTGTGCAGCCAAGTGCACAGGCACGCACACACATGCACGGGCACACATATGCACACATACACCCATAAATGTGTGCACCCAATCTGCACACATGCTCACATGCACGCAGATAGGCACACACGTGCACATGCACAGGTGAACACGAATGTGCACACACACACACACACACACACACACACACACACACACAAATTCAACTACAAGCAGGGCTTACTTCCTGGCAAGAAAGTAAGGTTTCACGGCCTGCAAAGGTGTGGACACGAATTACACTGCGCAGGTCACTTCATTTCCACGCAGGAGACAGAAGGCCAAGCTTCCCGCCAGCGCCCAGACAGGTGTTAGCTCTCCCCAAGGACAGTTTCTCCGCACACAGCTCGAAAGAAATCATTCCTTTACCATAGTTATTTCCGTAAGACTTGGGTCTAGAGCGCCCTCCTCCTGCAGGACAGAAAGAACACGTGAAACCAAAGAGAACCCTCCAGAAAATGTGGCGACACCGCTTAGAAAACAGGCACACCCGAAGCGCAGACTTCAAGGCCACCGTCCCCGTGCAAAGGGAAGGGATACGGGCACCTCGGGGTGGCCCCTGACCACAGAGGGGGGCGCAGCTGAGGTCCACCTGCAGGATGCATAGCTTCCCCTGACGCCCTCTGGATGCCGCGGCGAATGGGGCACACGCCATGCTCATGTCCCAAGTCCAGGGACTTGCCTGAGCTCCCGTGCAAACACGCTTTCCACGAGGCCACCTTGGGGAGTGCCGTGGGCACAGACCGCGGTCATCTCAGCCAAGGAAACAGAATGATTTCTGCAACCTTTTTCTCTCGTCTGGAGACCCAGTTCTCAACAAAGGGGTGAGATGACAAGCGAAATGCTTGATGCTCATTTTTTAGCGTGTTTGCGGGCGCTGTTTAAACACTCATGGGACGTTTGAGCCACTGCCTCTTCCAACCGGATGATGGGGGTTACGGGTTGAGCCGTGCCCCCTTCCCCAAAATTTGCATGCTGGACTCCTAGCTCCGCAGCACCTCAGGACGGCACTGTGCTTGGAGGCGGGGTCTTTAAAGGCAACACGGTTCGAAATTAAGGTAAAAGGAGGTCACTAGGATGAGGTCACTAATTTGTTAGGACCGGTGTCCTTTGTGCCCGAGGCATTCTGCCACCTCCAGGGAGAAGCTGGGGGACGTGCTCCAGGAACACAATCCTCAGTTACCAGTCCGAGAGCCGACTCAGCCTGGTGCCGCTCGGCCCCACAGAACAGGGGTCCCGGCGCGAAAGGGGCCGGCCGCTCGTTCCCAGAGCCTCACATGCCTGTGGGTCTGGCTCTGCGGAAAACCGAGAACGTCAGCCGGGCTTTCTCCCGCTGCTCTTTGCTCTCGACCCAAGCCCTGCCCGAGAGCACGGGGAGTTTTGTAGACATTTTGCCCCCAGGGCGAGTGGCCATGGTGATGAGTGGGCTTTTCTGCACTCGGGGGGAGACAGATCCCCAAGAAATGGTGGTGTGGGATCAGAGTCCTGGCTAATTTCCTGGGGCGGGGAGGACATGTGGACATCCTTAGGGCTCCCGGGAGCACTGTGGGATGAGTCATGTCTTTCCCGCTTGTGAATCCAGCAAAGAACCAAACAGCGGGGTCTGGAAAGGACCGTGAAGGAGGGACAACCTTCAGAGACGCGTGCGTGGGGTAAACACATCCCCGGATCAGGATCCCTCCCTGGCCTGGAGGGAAGTGGGGCGTCATCTGATCCTACCATGTTCCACGTGGCTGCTTATGAAACTACCGGATAAGCGTCGGTCCCACAATTTGCACAGAAAGAGGATGATAGGAGCATCCCTTTGGCACAGTGAGTTTAAAGCAGACAGCTCTTGAGCCCTTGTCCTAGGATCCTTCGCACACCCCGTCTCATAGAAGCAGGTGCCCGTGGGAGGGACAGCGCTATGGGGATGGGACCATCCATAGGCCGACAGACATGTGCCCCTTAGAGGGGACGGTCTGAGCAACGTGCTCCACCTTTGCTCTGGAAAACGGGACGTCAAATAAAACCTTGACCTTCAGAGGTTAGGGAGGTTAATGGGGCCACATCTCCAAAAGGACCGTATGTCTTGCCAATGCCCCGTACAAATATTAGTTTCAAGCGAGAAGATAAGTCCCTCCATTCACTGACGATGCTCAAAACTCTTTAACAGATGCCTCACGGAAAAGAAAGATAATGCTTTGCAATCAATCCATATATTGATCGATGGGCAAAGGGGAGTCCAAGGTACAGATGTGTAGTTATAGGATGAATGAGGTCCGGGACATCACGGAGAGCCTGGGGGCCTTGGTTAGCAATCCTGTATCTTATATTTAGAAGTTGCTATGGGACTAAATCTTTAAGGTTCTCCTTTTACAATAAAAAAATAAAATTTGGGGCGCCTGGGTGGCTCAGTGGGTTAAAGCCTCTGCCTTCGGCTCAGGTCATGGTCTCAGGGTCCTGGGATCGAGCCCCACATCGGGCTCTCTGCTCAGTGGAAGCCTGCTTCCCCCTCTCCCTGTGCCTGCTTGTGATCTCTCTGTGTGTCAAATAAATAAGTAAAATCTTTCAAAAATTAAAGGAAACTAAAATTTGTAACTACGGACAATGTAACTGTCGTAAGTGTGGCCCCCGGACACACAGAAACATCACATTTATAACTGTGTGTCGATGCACACGAAAACTAAAATCTGTAGCTCCGTGCGCCCATGGACTCACAAAAACTAGAATTGGTAACTGCGCGCCGACAAACACACGAAAATAACATTTGTAAGTGGGTGTGCCCCGGAGACATTCCCCAGACGTAGAGCTGCGACATATAATAAATGCTGAATCCCCATGTTGTTCGCCCACGTGGACTGCATATTATATGTTGATTGTATCTCAATTAAAAACAACCAAAAAGATCGATCCGCAGCCGTTTGTTTTCCCAGCGAGGTCGGTTTGTTCTCAACGTTCCCTTACGGAAGCAGAGAGCACCTGGGGGCTTCCAGACCTGCTGATCCATTTGCGAATAGCTCAGTGTAGACAAGACTGTTTCCCGCTCCCCGGACGCCGTGGCCCCTGGACGGCAGCATGCGGTCACGCCAGACGGTCAGCACGGAGAGGGCTCGGAACCCCGGACACCAGCAGACAGAGCACCAACACCCAAGACCCCAGCAAGAGGCTGTGATGTGCATGCAAGGGAGAGCCCTGCAAAGACGACCCCCACCCCACTGTCCACGGGGGGCCCGGTGCTGGGCATACCGTGTGTGCTTCCGGACCCATCATTGCTGGGGTAGTAGCTCCCGCCGCCTCCTTCAGGAGAGAAGGTTCATGTCAGGGATGCTCTGCTGGGAACCACGGGGTTCCTGGTGACGGCCCCTACGTCACGCCCAGGACGCGGCCCCAAGAGAGCCCCACGGGGTGGCTGAGAGCGGGGGCCACCACGGCACGTCCAAGGCTGCCTCCCTAAAGTCACTGGTGGGACAACTCACGCCAAGACAGACCCCCTATGGAAAGCTCTACGGTGCCTTCAGAGAGCACAGCCGGACCCTGAGACCTCCACGGGGACGCAGGTGCGTCCTCCTCCTGCAGAGAGATCTGAGCGGGGCCGGACACCCTGATACAGAACCTGAAACACATCACACTTGATGGCACAGAGGAGAAAGCTCACCTGCCTGACGCAGAGCCTCACGCATTCCTGCCTGGAGCCCAGGACTGCGGTGGGCTCGGTGCCCACCGGCCCGTGCTTTGCTTTATGTATGGAAAATTCTCTGCAGGTGTCCCCATTCCCGTGATAGAGAGAAGATCACATCAATGCTTTATATACACCTGTGCATGTGTGCATAAACATCTAGCCGTGTACATGAGTCCACACACACCAATAAAGATGCATTTAGGTACATGAAAACACATCTATAAAGACACATTATAAACATATACACATGTACATATCAAAGCATATGAATATACATAAAGATATATATGCACATACATATGTAGATATGCATATATAAAGATGTATACTCAAAATATATGCACATGTATATAAATCTGTCTATATGTACATATATACATGTCTATAGACATATATAAAGATAGATCTATACATACACAAAGATCTATGCACATGCAATATTATGGTAGGGTATGTGTAAACATGCAAATATAGACTTATATACATATTCAGAGCTGTGCATGTGTATAAATATATATATAAATATATTTAGTTATTTATACATAAATAAATATATAAAAACACATATACAGATATAAATATAAAATATAATTATATTAAATATAACATATTAATATAATATAAATATATATAAATATAAAGTGTATATAAAACATATACACTATATATAAATATGTGTGTGTACATAAATGTATGTAATACCTATATCAATATATATCAATATACTTATATACACACATATCTATACATATATAAATGAAGAGATATATACACACATATTTATAAAAGGTGTATATATAAACAGAGTCATATAAATAACTACATATGTATATAAAGGGATATATACATAAACAAAGAGACTTATCTATATAAAGGTATTTATGTAAGTGTATATAAAGGGGTAAACACATAAATATAAATATATATAAATATATGTACATCCATAGATAAGGGACATATACCTAAGTAAAGATGTATAGACATGTGTATATAAACTTGTTTATGTAAATACACATGAAGGGACCCGTGCATAAATATGAAGATATGAATATGTACATCCATATATAAGGGATATTTGCCTAAGTGAAGATATATAGAGACATACGTATGCAAAGGTATTTATATAAATGTATATAAAGGGATATATATATATATGTAAGATAATTGGAAATGTATAAAAAGATGTTTCTACAAGTGTATATAAGGGATACATGCATAAGTACATTTAGAGACAAGTGTACAGATGCATATGGAAGTGTTAATAACGGGATCCGTACGTCAATACAGAGATGCGCAGGTATGTACATCCCTATATAAGGGATCATATGCGCAAGTGAAGAGGTACAGGGACATGTGCATACAAAGGTGTTTATATAAATGTGTATAAAAGATACGGTCTAAGGAAAGATGCACAGAGACATGCCTACAAACAGGTGCATACGCCCACGTCTACAGAGGGATCCGTGCATAAATATAAAGATACATATGTAAATCTTTATATAAGGAATGTATTTGTAAGTGGACATAGAGAGAGAAATACGTATATAAAGACGTTTCTATGAATGTATATAAGGAAACAGGTGCATACGCCCACGTCTACAAGGGATCCGTGCGTGATCGTGGGCATACTTGGGGAGCTGTGGGTCTATAAAGCCATAAGCCCTGCAGGATACCTATATGGACAGACGTGCTGCAGAAAGGCACGTGCAGAGGTGTGTGCAGACCTATAAAGGGATGCACACCCCCCCACACACATTTACACAGACACAAGCACCCCTTGGAGGTCCCGTCGGCCCCGTGGTCAGTGTCGCCCACGACTCAAACCTCCGGAGGGGACAGGTGCGCGGAGCACACCCTGCAATGCAGCATGGGACGCGGACGCCCTGTGCACCCCGTGTTCCTCCCGGGGCCAGCTCTGCACCCAGCACCCCCCCCCCCCGACACATCCCCAGTCACGTGAGAGAAGCGGTCGCAGGCATACCTGCTGGCGGCCTGGGTCTGGGCGGGTAGCGTCCATCATCCGGGTCGGTGTTGCCGAAGTAACCTGTGGGGCGGGGCACAGACCCTCCATCAGACCCTGTGCAGACGGCGCTCGCTCAACCCCAGCCCATGGGCAGCTTATGGAGAGCAGGGCAGACCCTTTCCAGGAGGCCAGGACACTGGCACCAATCTACAGGTGCTCCCAATGCCGTCCGGGGGGGACGCCATCCTTCCTGCGGGGAGAGTGTACGGGTGGGCCAGCAGCCTGGGGAGGGCAAGTGCTTGGACGGGCCCCTTAGGATCTGAGAGTTGAAGCAAGGTGCACAATGCAGAGGAAGACAGTGATCCATCGTCTCCCGGACCCCCAGACCCCAGGACCTTTGCACATGCCCACTGCACAGAATGCAGGCTTCCCTTGCTGCCTCAGCTCCTGTGCTAAGACCACCTTCACCCTGAGCAGGACCCCACAGCTCCCACACCGTCCCACCCATGAGTTTCCGCCCCCCCCAACAACCACGCTGCATGGGGACACCGTCCTCCTTCTGACTGCTGCCGAGAACCAGCCTCGGCACACGGTATGTGCTCACGTATACACTTTGCAATTCCTCTTTGCAGGCTGAAGCCACCGAAAAACTTGAACCTTCCAAACACACCTGAGCTGACGTCAATGAAGGTGCTTCTGAAACGGCCCTAAAGATGGGCGCTGGTTGCCAGGGGAACTAGGTCCCCCCAAACCCCGTGATGCGCGCATCATAAATTGCAATCTCGCCCCTGTGACCTCTGAAAGGCACCACAGGTTGTGTTAATCCCCAAGGACCCAGGGTTTAATCAATCCTGCTGGCGTGACTGAAGCCTTCCTAAAACCCAAAAGGAGTGGGTCCCATGAGAGTCGACCTTGCAAATGCATTCACGTGCTGAAGGGGGGACGTACCACTGCCCCACAGAGATACAAGCTGCTGCACTCGGGACCCCTCCAGACCTCACACCATGTACCTGTTTACCCGACACCTCGTGCATATCCTTTATCACATCCCATACGGTAAACCAGCACCCGTGTTTCCCCGAGTCCTATCAGCCGCTCTAGCAAACTAACGGAGCCCCGAGAGAGGGTCCTGGGAACCTCCGGTGTCTACAGCCACACGGTGAGAAGCTCAGGGGACAGCCTGCATGTTTAAGTATCATCCCAACCGGGGGCTGTGTCCTTGGACGGAGCCCTTTCCCTGTGGGATCCGGTGCTGTATCTGGGAGACGGGAACATGGTGCTGCATGCTCCCCGGAATTTCCCTGTCCTCTTCTGAATAAACTTGCTTACACCCTGAGCCGGTTTTTGTAGGGATTTTTGGGTCAAAATAGAAAGAAATTGAATGTGCACTGAGGTCCCCAAAGCTCCCTTTTGGGCTCGGTGATTGCCTTTGGGAACGTTCTCCTACGCACCGAATGTCCCGACCCTTTTCTGGGGATGCTGGTACAGGAAGTCTGGTGCGGGGGCCTGAGCTGCCCGCTGGGGCCAATGCGGGGAC
>CM053612.1:100911242-100932060 GCA_028646535.1 Procyon lotor
CACGTGCTCCAAGGACAGTTTGGCCTCAGCCAAATAGAACAAGGCTTTCTGTGCCCTTCTCCCAAGGGTTTCCTGTCTGTTGAAGGTACCGGAACGTCTCCAGTTTGGGTGTGTGCCATCTTTGTCCATCAGTGAGAAAAGGGGTTCCCCTCGGCCACCCTGTTTGCTCCCAACGTGGACCGCATCCTCTCCCCACATGCCCTGCTGTGGAGGTCTCTACATGGTGTCTTACGCGTGGAGGGAGGTCTCTCCTCTTGTGGACGTGGTCAGAGACAGCAGTGTGCACAGGCTGTAAAGGAAAGAAGGAACCGGATTTTGCTCAGGGAGTAGGTGAGGGGTTTGTCCCTGGTATAGAAAGTCTGCCCTGTGGAATGGTCTTTGGTGGAAAGTGCCCAGGGACGCAGGTCACCATGCAACCTTCCCCATGAGTTAAACGCCCACCTACCCATCAGATCCCTGCACTTCTCGTGGGTGTCAGCAGGGCATGATTGGGGCTGTCCGTGTTTTTCCAGCTCTTTGTCTTCAGGAGGTCCAGAAGGTCCACAGTGCTAGCCAGATGTCCTTGGGGAAGAGGGAAATGTCAACCTTCCTTTGTCTCTCTGTCTCTCTGTCTCTCTCTCTCTCTGTCTCTCTCTCTCACCTCTTGATCTCTGCTGTTCTCCTATGCAGACTCCCCCACCTTGTTTCCTCTGGAAGGATGAAGGGCATGAGCCTACAGAAGACGGTGCAACTCTCCAGACCCTCGGCCAAAGAGCCCACATCTCAGGTCTGCTGCGGCCCTACTGTGTCAACAAGCTTAGATGGAATGACCTCCAACAGGCTCACCCAAAGCAAGTGTGTTTCCTACGCTAGAGATTTGAAGGAAGCTCAGATAAGTCATGTTTTGTGGTTGGTTTTGTTTTTTTTAAATTCTGTGTTTTCTCTGTGTTGGGGTTAATGTGGAGCATGAAATCATCCATCATACCTCACTGCTAAAATGTTGCATGGAGGCCACTGGGGGTGAAGGAAGATTTCGGAGGAGAGCGTAGGTCTTTGGGATGCCGAAGCCAGCCGACTACTCTGCCATAGGAATGCTGTCGGAATTTGCTTTCCCCACAGCTTTCTTAGCCCAAACAACTGCCCTGTGATGTAAGAGATGTGTGCATTGTCCCCTGAGCTGTGTTTAGCAGAGCTCATAAAACACACTGATCACCACGTCGTATCTTTCCCATAATCAGACTCTTGTAGTTTCTGTAAGACGTCTTGTCACACATCACTTGCTTGAGAAACAATGATAAAGATGTACGATTATCCTGAAGTCTCAGCAAAGGCGAGAGCAAAGAAGAAGGAAGGGTCTTCATCTCCGAGCACGGACCCCCTTGCCTTTTCCTCTCTTTCACAGCAGATTCTGGAGTAAGTTTTCATCCACTGATGCAGGGAGTGTTGGCCATCGATTCCTAGCACCTCAGCACAAGGGAGCTTTGCAGGGAGTCTGGCCCCCAGCTTTCAGAAACTACGAGGGGGGAGATGTGCTGTTGAATCCCTGCACTGCACGTGACTGTGAGTCAGGATCTAAAGAAGCTTACTGTCCACGTTACTGGGAGGAATCGTTAGCATTTCAGGGGCAGCTGTCCATTCCATTCATGGTGGACAGCAAAGAACATTGCGTCATCTTCCTGGTGGTGTTTGTCGTTGGCAGGTTGGAGCCAGGTTTTCAAGTGTCGTTCATACTCAGTGGACACGGCCAAGTTTTTATTGCTTCACTTTTAAAACACTTAAACGAGGTCTGTCCCATCCTCCATGCACAGCAATTGCCACCTTGGTCACATGCAAGAATCACGATCTGCTAAGGTGAGCTCTCCAAGGGGCCAGGACACCACAGGAAGCCAGCAGCAAGGTGCAGTTGAATAATATCAACCTGTAGGCTCATGTGTTTTCTCACTACTGTGCAGCCAGCCACATTAATGTACCCACAACCCTACATAGTAGACGTCCTTCCTCCATGGATTTGTGGAAGGTAGCAAGCAACACACATCAAAGTACTCCCAACCCTACTAGACGTCCTTCCTCCATGGATTTGAGGAAGGTAGCAACACACATCAAAGTACTCCCAACCCTAGTAGACGTCCTTCCTCCATGGATTTGTGGAAGGTAGCAACACACATCAAAGTACTCCCAACCCTACTAGACGTCCTTCCTCCATGGATTTGAGGAAGGTAGCAACATACATCAAAGTACTCCCAATCGTAGTAGACGTCCTTCCTCCATGGATTGTGGAAGGTAGCAGCCCACCCTCCACTTTTTCCCAGCTTACGGAAACACTTTATGAAGATAAATCTCTACAGGATAACTGCTTTAAATTTTTAATTAGTTTTCTGAACCAACAGGAGAATCTGCGACTCAGAAGGAAAGTAAAAAGGAAAGCTGATTCTTCATTCGGTTACTTCCTTCGTAAATATATTCCCAGGGGCAGAGAATGTTCCCTTTTATATTAAAAATATAAAGAAACTCTTGACTTCTCATTAGCCTCTAGAAATA
Organism: Procyon lotor; assembly: GCA_028646535.1. Lineage (NCBI taxonomy): Eukaryota > Metazoa > Chordata > Mammalia > Carnivora > Procyonidae > Procyon > Procyon lotor. The sequence goes on from CM053612.1 coordinate 100,913,760, forward strand.
TGGTCATGATTTCCATTATATTAAAAACACAAACTTTGAAGAGATGCATCCGGGAGAGCAAGAGACAGAGCCGTGGTTTAGCTTCCCTCTGGCTGCGATGGCTGACTGTTGATTGAATTTTATTTTTAAAGTATTCAAAGTAATATATTAAGTAAGTGGTGAAATTCATATTCAATTCTGGCTCTAGGCGGTTCAGTGCTTGGGGTAGCTGTGTAGTCTACCAGGGAAGAACCCAATTAAGCGAGGCACCTGTCCCAGGGGTGGCTCACACCCAGGGGACCTCACAGAACATCCTCATTCCATTCATCTGGAATGAGATTCTGGATATGACCCTTTCAGGATCAGTAGGTGTGGGGAACACCGGACAACAAAGACCACATGCTCAGTGAAGTGATTTAAGGTTCTCCTTGTAAGCCAATGCTCTTGCGGTCTCCTCTCCCTGACCGCAGGGACTGTCTCTCGCCTTCTGGTGCTTGTGCTCCGACACATTTTTGCCCTGCCCTGTGGTCCCTCAGCAAAAGAGAAGAGTTCTTTCTTCCTCATTTCTGTTTCAGATCCTCTTTCTTTTTTCTGACAGCCACCTGCAGGGGAACAACTTGAGATTTGCTCTCAGAAAATATGTCAGATAATCCTGCATGTGTTACTTGTGATCAATAAATTAATAAATATTGATAGGTGTTTGGGTACATAGATAGATGATAGGTAGATAGATGATAGATGATAGAATGGATAGATACATGATAGATAGATAGATAGATAGATAGATAGATAGATAGATAGATGATAGATAGATAGATAGATAGAAAGATATGATGGATAGATAGGCGATAGAAAGATGGTAGATGATAAATTCATTATAGATATGATGGATGGATAGATGATGGATGGAGGGATAAATAGATGATAGATAAGTGGATGATGGATAAATTGATAGAAATATGTTATATGATGATAGATAGATGATAGATAGATACATAGATACATAGATACATAGATATAATGGATAGATAGATGACAGAAAGATGGTAAATGATAAATACATTATAGATATGATGGATGGATAGATGATGGGTGGAGGGATAAATAGATGATAGATAAGTGGATGGATGGATAAATTGATAGAAATATGTTATATGATAGATGATAGATTATAGATAGATAGATGATAGATATGATGAATAGATGATAGAAAGATGGTAGATGATAAATACATTACAGATATGATGGATGGATAGATGATAGATGGAGGGATAAATAGACAATAGATAAGTGGATGGATGGATAAATTGATAGAAATATGTTATATGATAGATGATAGATGATGGATAGATAATGGATAGATTGATGGATAGGTGATAGATGAGTGGATAGATAGATGATAGATAAATGGACAGGTGGATAGATGAATAGATGATTCATCATCTGATGGATGGATGGATGGTAGATAGATTTCATGGAATCCTCCCCAAATGCACTGAGATCATCACACCCATGTCCCTTATCAGATACACCAAAAGTTCAAGAGGTTAAACAAAGCCATTCAAAATCATTGGCTCAGAATCCATGGTCCCCTGGGAGGGGCGATTAACTGGTCAAGTCATTCAGGTGCATGAAGACCCTGAGCAGACAAAGCTGACCGCTGTCCCTGCCACCAACTTGTTGGGCTTCCTTGGGTTTGCTGTCCCCACCACTGACGTGTTAGACTCTGATGGCTCATTATGAAAGTTAAGTACCACCCCTTTCTGGATGCAATGTTTCCACTCCATTAACCTTGTGCAGCTGGTGAGCACTATGGATGCAGGTTCCTGGAGGCATGGCCCTAAAAAGGAAAGATTTATTTGCACCCCGACATTAACCAATATTTCATCCTTAGTGGCCTGCATGACCACTAAGCCTCAGTGCCAATCTGTTCAGGACACCAATTATAATCAGAGTTTCCTTTTCAAATTTCCCATCCCGTCCCATCCTTGGGGATTTGGCAACGATGCTGCTCCCAAGACCAAATACGCCCACATCCTAGAGCAGGGAGGGATCCCAGCTTTGGTGTTTTCCAAGCTCTTCAGGTGATTCCATCAAAAGCAGGCAGGGCTGGGAGTGACCATGGTCCAAGTTGATATAAACCTGAAAAATTTCCTTGATGACACATTTGTGTTATTATAAGGCATTCTTTCCCAGCAGCTGGAGAAGGCATTTTTTTTTTCTTAGCATCCTTAACTGAACCGAGAACCCTCCCACTATATTCTTTTGTAAGAACTTAAAGCAAATAATCACATCTTTGAGCTGGTCAAAGCACCATTTCTGGAGAGATGAGAGGTCCTAGCAGATACAATGCTAGAAGAATTCTCTGGAGAATCTTAGGATGGAGGACATGGGAGCTTAAGGGGAGAAAACTGGGAATGCTTTCCATGACGTGGTCCCTCATGGATGGGAGTGGAGGGGTCCCGTGGCATTTACTGCATGTGCTCACTTTGTCCCAATGTACCTTGATGTCCCAATGTACCAATGATTTCTCTGTCTTATTGTTTCCGTCAACTTAAACTTTTTTCTTCCTTCCTGTCTTTGTTTCTCCTAACAGAACCGAAACGAAAACCACACCTTGCTTGCCTCAGGAGTCCCACCTTTTCTAAGGAGCCAGCGGTGCATACAGCTGGAAATCAGCAGGTGTGATTGCTGGGCAGGGCTTCACTTTTGGCTCCCAGGTCAGGGCTGGGCGCTGTGACCTCAACGATTCTCGCAAACGCAACAGAGATTCTGCAAGTTTCTGTCAGCTTGGGTCACGATCACTCCCAGCCCTGCTTGAATGCTTAAAATGATGGGAATGTATGGCCTCACATTTCAAGGGGGCCAGAAGAAGGGACTGGGTTTTAGTAGGTCAGGATAGGTTGTTGGCAGAGCAACTGCTGGTGAATAAGACATTCTGTGCCTTTTGCAGTGTCCAGAAGCCACTTGTCTTCCTTGGATGGTGGACTCTTCTTCCATCTTCAAAATGCATTGAGGCGATGGGAGAGGAGTGGGAGCCTCCAATCCAGCAAGGGCAACGTCCACATAGGAAGGGGAAGCCATGCTCTGTATCCACACACAGTAGGATCATGATGGGGAAGTCATCCTCGGGATGCTGGGTGCCAGCAGCATCACTGAATTCCTTCCATGAGCAAATCTTAGTGTTATTTCTCCATTCACCACCCTTTTTTGGTTGTCCTGGTCATCTGCAGTGAGTACAGAGTGCTTTTGTGATGGGGAAAATGACCTTTGCACTTCAAGGGTCCAGGGAAGGGTGTCAGCAATGGGGACGTGAGCAGCTGCTTGACAGCTCAAGACAGAGGGAGAGAGATGGGCAGCTAAGGGCAGAAGAGAGCTCCCAGGGAGCACGTGGAGGAAAGACAATCAGAATGGAAGTCAAGGGTGGCCCCTGGGGACAACCAAAGGGACATTTTCAGGGTTGGGGACTGGCCATGGGCTGGCTCTGCTCACCTTGACCCCACTGCATGGCACATCTAAGGGGGCATTATCCAGCCTGCTGCAGTCCTGCAAATGGGTGTGTTTTCTCCCATCCCTTTAATTAGGTTGAACAAGCTCTTGTTTGTGTCAACATTATTATTTCTGTCATTATTATTATGATTTCATTATTCTGCCTCCCACAGGTGTCTGGAACTCTGCCCGCTGAGTCTTGCAAATCATCTCTGCTGCCTTCTTGATGAGATCTGCTCTGACTCAGTGTTCAGGACCCCCCACACAGACAATGGGATCCCAAAGGCTTAGGGACCACATAGATGTGACAGGTGCCCACGAAGGATATGTGACCAGATGCAGTCTTGCTAGTGACCCAGGTATGTTCCTTGAGGAGGGAATGTGGTTTTGGCATCGGCAAAAAGAGCAGAAGTAACCTGGGATGTGGAGAGGGGTCAAGAGCTACAGGTGCTACCTTCTTTGCCATGAAGGCGTGTGGCAGGGCCTGTCAGTGTGAATGTCAGGAGCATTCATCACAGACCAGGAAATCATGCAAGATCTCAGACTGCCTCACAGGGTCTGTTGTGGGTGAATGGCATGAGCTGAGGCTACTGAGAATTTCATCCGGATTAAGGCTGTTGGAGTGTGATGTTTATCAGACAGACACATGGACAAAGTAGGAGTATAGCTAGTTACTCTCAATGCAAGAAGCTCAGGGGTTCTCCAATAGCGTGATTTTTTTTTTTTTTAAGGCAGAAGCAGGATTCAATACCAAGGGTTTTCCTTGTTGTTTCCAAAGTCTATACATGCAGCCAGGATATCCTGCTGGTGAGCCAGCCTCAGTTTACCTTCCTGGTACCCTTGCATAGACTTCACACCCTCTAAGCTCCCTTTCTTGGGTGACTGGATTCTGCTCGGCGCGGTCTAAAGACCTCCCACCTCCTGCTCTCCTAGGTCTGAAATGAAGGAGACGGGCTTCATTGGCCTCTCTGTTGTGTTGGGGACAGCCCACCTTAGGTGGGACGTGAGGTGCGCTACCTGCCACATGTGCCTCTAGCTGGTCTGCTTTGGACTGTCATGCTTTCTAAATTACAATAAAGAATACGTAACAATAAGCACATGGATAGACAGATGGATGGATGGATGGATGGATGGATGGATGGATGGATGGATGGATGTTTGAGTGGATGGATGGGTGGGTGGATGGATAAATGGATAATGGATGGATGGATGGGTGGGTGGATAAATGGATGATGGATGGATCGGTGGATGATGGATGGATGGATGGATGGATGATGTCTGAGTGGATGGATGGTTGGGTGGATGGATAAATGGATGATGGATGGATGGATGATGTCTGAGTGGATGGATGGGAGTCTGGGTGGGTAGACGGATGGCTGGATGGATAAATGGATGTATTGATGGGTACATAGGGAAAGAAATGTAGGTTTATGAAAATGACAACTAGGATTTCGTCTTTGGGTCAGAAAAGGAGAATAACATCCCCAGCCCTGTGTCATTTGAGTCAGGGTGGACCCTCCTCCCACTGCCCTGATGTCCAGATAAAATCCCAGTGCAGAGGTAGGGTGGTCGTAGGCATTGAGCCCAGCTGCCTCTTCCACACGGTGACCTTTACCAAATCTTTGAACGGTGCTGGGTCTCTCTTCCCTCCTTTGTCAACCAGCAGCTCCCAAGCTTCTCCTTCTCTGTGATGTGTGGTCCTCCAGTACCCAGCGGGGCAATCCAAGCCTCTCAGGGCCATGCTGGAAACCCCGGAATGGGCTCAGGTTCCCCTGGTGGGGCCATTTGTGGGAACCCCCACTGCACGGATGCCCTCTCTCACCATTCTGTCTTGTCCTTTGAGCCCAGTGAACCACCCCTGATCAGCAGCAGCAGCTCCCTGACACAGGGGCCCTTGTTCAGGGCTTGCTGAGTAGGCACTGTCTTCTGAGTGGGAACCCAGCTGGGCACAGACAACTGCAGGGCATTTTTTTCCAAAAGTCATGCAGATTTTTGGTCTTTTACATCCTGTCTGCAAACACATTCATAGAGGCGAGGCCCTCCTCCCCATTGGGCACATGCCTTCTTGACCTTTTTACAGCCACAGTGGGAAGGCTGTGTATGCTGCCTACAGGATGGAGAAGAAATACCCCCTTGAAAGGAGGGTCAGAGGCTTTGGTGTCTCCTAGAAGCCAGATAGTTGGTGCTTGGACCCACAGCCAGCTGATTTTTGAACTGACCGTTGGGGAAGCTGGGCTGGCACCCAAGACAATAAGGATGGAGATAGTTAGGGACTGGGTGCCATCTTCCCGCCCTAGTGGATTGCATTTTCATGACCTGGTCCTCCTGGAGCACTCTGGTTCTTTTCCCCTTCCTGGCGGGCAATGGAGGCCATATTTGCTTCCAGCTAGTCCCCAGGGCATCACCCCACCTCGTACTGACAAAGACGGTACACAGACCAGGAGACTCAGCAATTTTGGTCATAGGTAGGGTCTTTTCCCTCAACAGTACCCGTCACTGAAAGAAGCATCATAAGAGTGGTAGGATCGATGGGTTATAAGGATTTCCCTGCAGAGGTGATTGCAGAAATCACGTCCTCATTGTCGGATTTCTTTGCTCGTCTGCCTTATGATTTCAGCCATGTTGGATGAACCATCTCTGAACCTGCTGGTAAAAGTGTGATAAAGCATAAATTGTTAACTGTGGGGTCTTTCTCTTCATGTGTGAGCCAACCTTTCTTCAGGCTAACTGCAAACCCGGGTATCAGTCTCTTCCTACCCATCAAGTTCCTTGGGTTGCACATCAGCAAGATGTAGAAATTTTGCAAGAAAAATACGTTCCACCGTTAGGCGATAGTGCAATGTTTTGAGTCTTCATAATACGACCGATAAAAAAGAAATAGAAGTGAAAGCTGAATTTTGTTTTCTACCCGTGCAGATGCACAGGACCAAAGAGTTCTGAGTGACTTTAAAGACTTTAACGTGTCCCTGGGGTGGCGCTAATGGGTAAAGAAGAGGGTAATTGTAAGATGCTTTGGAGAAAGCAGAACCATCCTGCAGTCCTGGTGGGCAGGTCTCACGGTGCAGTGCTGTGGGAAGCATGGAGTTACCCTATGATCCTTACGATCCCATCACCCCACTCTTCCATGTGTTAACTCAAAGGAACAAAAAACAGGTGTTCACACAAATACCTGTACGCACATGTTCATAGCACTGCTCATAACAAAGGTAGAAACGATGGAGGTGTCCATGAGTGGACGAATGGCTGAGCTAAGACATGTCCTTCCCCCCTACAAGGGAATATTACTCAACCATGAGAAGGAACAGAGCTCCGACACCAGCTACCATGTGGATAGAGCTTGATAGATAGATGCTCAAGGAGGAAGCAGACACACGAAAGCCCACATTGTGTGTGACTCTGTGTGACTTACGCAGGACAGGTGAGTTCACAGAAAGTAGGTTAGTGGTTCCCAGGGGCTGCCGCAGGGCTTGGCGAGGGATCACTCATGGAGACGGGGTCTCTCTGGGGGGATGAGAATTTTCTGGAACCAGATAGAGGTGAGGGTTGCATGACATGGTGAATGTGCTAAAGAGCCTTCAATGATGCACTTGAAAAGGGCGAATTTCATGTTATGGGAATTTGACCCCAATAAAGAATAGATCCTAACACCTGGACATGTTCACTGAGAAGTCAGGTGCACGGTGGACCCAGCCCTTTGCTAGTTCTGTGGAACCATGCTCGTAATCCACAGCATACCTAGTAAAGGCCGTTTGCTTGTGGGACATTGACCCTTGGCTTTGTCCCGAAGCTGCTGGCCTGTTGTTCTCACTGTACCCAACCTCTTGCCTTAGTCCCCACAGCCCTAGACCCATCCATAGCTTTTTTTCTGCCCCTCTCTTCCCTAGAAGCTTCCCCAGGGAATTAACCTTGACCAAAATCTCCTACCTTTCTCTACCACCTGTAACCTCCTAGAGCTTTCTGGAAACTCCTGGAAGAGGTTATCTGTAACCACTATCTTGAGCCTGGCCCCTTGGCTCCCCACACCACCCTGCTTTGCCCTCCCTGTCCTATCCCTCCCCTCCAATTAGCTCTGGGAGCAGCTTCTTTGTTGTAGGGTCACGAGCCACAGGGACCTGTCTGTGGCCTTCAGAGACCCTTGGGTAGGACGAGTCTCTGCTTCTGGAGTCACCCGTGCAGGGGGCTGTCTGTGAACTGGGAGTGAGTCCAGGCCTGTGTCAAAGGTCACAGAGCTCACACTCTCCCCACCTCACCTCACAGGGCCACATGCAAGGGGAAAATACTGGAAGGATCGATGGGAGAAAGGCGGGCTGGGACAGTCGGGACTCAATGGTTTTCTGCAGAAAGCAATCCATCTACAGGTGTTTCCTCCACGTGTATCTGTGGATCTGTGGATTGTGATCCCAATGGGGCCAGAGATATGGCCCCATCCACACTGCCCCAGCCACATGCTCTGTTCAACTGAAAAACAAACAAACAAATAAATAATTTAAAAAGGGGAAAGGAACTGAGCCAAGTTCAGTTGGACCAGGAGTTCTAAGAAGGAGCAAATCATCCCGCCATCGATGTGGGCTAAGGGCGTCCTACACAAAAAGTGCGCTCAAGTCTAAAAGAGTCCAGGTTGCAATGCATCTCATGGATGCATGTCCCACCTGCATCTGGGAGGGACACAAAATCACAGAGTCTGTCGTCAATGCAGAATACACCTTTACCTTACCTGTACCTGAAATTCGCTCACAATCTGATAGATGTTTTCATCCAAAGCCAGATTCCTTCAACCCCAGTGTCTGCAAACATAAGGTCTGTGCTCACATTGGGGTTGAATCCCAAAGGGATCAAGTTAATAATTTCTGTTGTAAATTTAGCTTTTAAATACTCTTTCCAAAAGGACATGGCTACAAGCCTGTCCGTTCTTTTGTCTACTCGGTGTTGGAACTTTTATTCATGACCCTGCAGGTACCTTAAAACGTCATGTGTGCTCGTCCCCATCTAAAAGTTGCCGGAAGTTACCATAAGACTTGCTTGAGGATCCTTTGATTTGATGGGTATCTACATGCATAGCACTGCTTGCCGGACACCAGATAAAGTAACGACTTAGCAGTTGCCCAGGAGAATTGAATCACTTCTAACGGCTGGAACAGGTCATTTGTGATTTTTAAAAGTCATTTTACACGTGGGAGTTCATCTGGTAGGATTTGTTATCACGTTTTTAGAGGACGCACGTGTTTCTGGGGGAGACTTTTGGTTGTAGAGTCAGTTTTAACACACCAGGTGGGTTTCCAGCCGTGGATGGATTTTACCTTGGGGCAGAACATGTATAGTCTTCATAAAGAATTCATGTAAATTTCTATGGGTACATGTGAAAATGTGCAATTCTTTGCTATGCTCCATTGGAACATAAATGGAAGTATCGGGTCCTTCTTTGGCAATTTCTACACCCATTCTTTATTCTTATATTAATTTCTAAGAGGCACTAATGTGTTGTTCACAACTGAAGGACAGCGATCAATACATTTCACTGACCCAAAGTCTCAACCAACCTGGGACCATCCAGCTGGACCTGAGGAGGATATGACAGCTTAAACTCAAGTACTGATTAAAAATACATTGAAAATAGAACTGCCTTGTATGAAGAGCTATTTTACCCCAGCACAAATGTGGAGATGGTGTTCTTGAAACTGTGTTCTCAAATGGACCGCTTTTGAGAAATTAAAAATCTGTCTGAACATCTCAGGTTCTACTGCACAAGGGATACCCATTTGGTTAAGAAATGCTATTGATTACCTGTGAATCAGAAATATAGGATACAGAAGCAACCCAAGTGTCCATCCACAGATGAATGGATAAAGAAGAGGTGGTGTATGTATACAATGGAATATTACTCAGCCATAAAGAGGGATGAAATTTTGCCATTTGAGACAACATGGATGGACCTAGAGGGTATGATGCTACATGAAATAAGTCAGACAGAGAAGGACAAATACCATATGATTTCACTTTTATGTGGAACCTAAAAGAAAAAAAAATCTAATGAAGAAACAAACAAAAAGCAGAAACAGACCCATAAATGCAAAGAACAAAGTGATGATTACCAGAAGGGAGACAGATTGGGGGATGGACAAAATGGGTGGGCAGGGGGGAGGTACAGGCTTGCAGTTACGGGGTAAATCACGGGGATGAAAGGCACAGCATAGGGCATGTGGTCAATGATACCATAATTGCGTTGTTCGGTGACAAATGTAGCTACCTTTGTGTTGAACGTAGCATTAACATATAGAGAAGTTGTGCATCTGAAATTCATCTGTATCAACTAAAAGAAACACAGTCCTACACAACCAAACCAAACCAAACCAAAACAAAAAAGCAGGAACTGCCTAAATCCCGCCCCAACCCCATTGATTTTTGTCTCTGTTAGCAGTTGTGTTTCCACATCCTTTACCTGGAGTGATAAGTCACTGGAAGAAGACAGGAATGTATTGTTGAGCTCACTGCTGCTCAACCTGTAAGCTTCCGTGGTGAGAATGGGGGCATCCCACATTTCTGGAGCATCCCTCCTTCCTCCAGAATGAGAGATGGGCTTCGGGGACGGATGGTCCAGCTCCATTTTGCCCACAGGGGGAGGCTGGCTGTCACCCATTTTGCAAGGGAAGTATTCACAGGTAGAATGTTTTGTTGGCCTGCTAATCATGAATTTCAGCTGGCATCCTCCAGGAGGAAACCTCGTGGGGGGTCCCAATTTCTTGGTCCAGGTGAGAAGCAGGGGTCTTACCTCCTGTGTCCAGGGTGGAACCCTGCACACCTGGAGAGAAATCCTGTCCCTGGAAGGTGCAGGGAAGGGACCAAACCGAGAGCCTCTAGTGCAGATGCTCACAATGAATTCCCTTTGCCTATTGACTTTGGTCATGGTGGGTGACCTCAGCAGGAGGGGGACAGAGTGGACGTGGATGACTGCGCGAGGGTCGGGGACCACACCCACCTCACACAGGAAGATTCCAAACCTCTCAGGCAGCTGGTTTCTGTTACCCCTTTGGAGGACTGAAGAGTGTGAAGGTGATAGTGGACATGATGCTCCTGAAATGGCAGGATCGGTGCATGGCTATGGGAAATCCCCCAGGGCCATGTTTGTCAACTCATTCATAGCCTCATGTGGTTGGGGAGCACACAGCCTCCTCCTGGTTGACGAAACCGTGGCATCAGGGCCAACGGGAGCTCATGACATCACCGGGTTAGGAGCCGACTGCAGGTGGCTGGCTTGGGACACTCAACCAGTTGGGGTGTGTCCATGCAAACGGCTCAGCTGGGGCCTTCCAGCCCTGATACGTCCTTAGACAAACTCACTGGAGTCAACTCTTCAGGTCTATCTGTGCATGCACGGTTTGCAGAACCCATTGCTCCTCCTGAGACCCAAGACTTCATTCACACCGAGGACCAAGGCGAGTCAACAGGATGACCTTTCTTCTTTGCACACGCAATTCTGCTTTGACGTGAGCATAGCCTGCACAGGTGGCCAGCAGGACGGGCTCATCCACTGGCAATAGGCAAGAGCAGGAAGGTGAAAGTCATTGTCTACAGTTCCAGGCAGGCAGCTGTGCCATCCTGAATGTTTGACTCCTCCAGACTCCCTGCTCCTCTGCACATCCAGACCCTCATCACCTGGGCTCTTGGCTTCCACCTTCTCGACATTGCACCCCCAAGCGTGGTCCCGGGACCAGCAGCCTCGGCACCCCCCCCGGGTGCTTGCTGGAGACGCCGCATCTCCCGCACGTCTCAGATGGACTACAAGACTCAGAGAGCCTTCCAGTCTGCAGCGTGTCTCGTCTGTTTTAGGACGGTGTCCCCAGGAGTATGCACCACTTATCCTGACCTCACAAAGGACAGCAGGGCAAAGACGGACCGGTAGAGATAAAGGGGTCTCCACCACTGTGGCTGGCTCGGGCTTAGACGCACGAGCAGAGGGATTCTTTCTGCCCAGAGAGTCTCTGTGTCTTCCAAACTCTGCCTTGCAAATGAAATACGTGTTTGGGTTCCAGCTCGTGACGGATTGTTTTTATAAAACCTGCATTTTCACTGGGTGTCAGCGCCTCGTCTTTGCGGTTGAAGAAGTCCGGTGCACAGCGCAGCAGAGTAATATCTCCATGGGGAAGGCAACAACAAAAGCAGCAGAAACCCGAGCCAGCCAAAACCCGTGAGCTGTGAGCTGGCAGAGTGGGCAGGTTGGAGGGGGCCCAGCAGGGACACATCCGGGGCGGGGTTGCTCCTGCTTTGGGGGTGACTTTGCTGCTTGAAGTGTGTGTGTTTTTGCAGAGGGGCAAACCAGCAAAAACTTCACAAGGCTGCCTCACTGGTCCGACCCCCTCTCTGCCCTGGGGAGGGAGAGGACGGTCACCCTATATCGATACAGGAGACGTCTGCACTCCCCCCTGAGGTTGCAGAAGGAAGAGGAAGGACAGGGTTTTCCTTGGAGAGTCACTCACGGATTTGAGGACTCCAAGAAGGAGTTCTGTGTTGTGGGATGTTTGCTGGAGTTTGGGGGAGGGCACAGGGAGAGAGAGGAACACGGGAACGGGGCGTGAAAGCGGGACTGTGTGCTCTCTGGGGGCGGGGTGCACGCCCTGTGAGTCATCACGGGCAGCAGCAAGGGGAAGGAAACGGGGAAAGGGGAGGGTGAGCAGGGTGACTTTGCCATGCGGACGTGTCCTTCGGTGGCCTCCACAAGGCCTCTGCGAGAACGGACGACGTGTTTTGGGTGTGGTTCCCCCAAAGCGGACCCTGGGGTCTCACAGGTCACAGATCCTGTGAGTTGGGGACTAGCCCACGGGGAGCACTGAAGGAGCTCCAGTGACCCCTTGGAGCTCATCAGACCCCCCTCCCAGCGACGCTGGGCTGCAGGTGACTCAACCTTGGGTCCAGGAACACCTCCCTCTCTGGGGACAGTCACAGGTCCGGTCATCAGAGCCGCCGGACATCACGGAGCTCGGAAACGTGGGAAGTATCCACGGGGACTGGCCCTGCCTGCCGGCCGGCCGGAAACAGCTGCTTGGGCAGAGCCCACAGGGCAGGGGCTCAGTCCTGCAAGACCACCCTCTCGAAATCGCAGTCACCAGTCACCTGTGTGCTTGTCACCTGTGCTGCTGAGCCATCAGCTACAGATGGGAGGTTCCCAGGACCTCCTCCTCCTCCTCCTCGGGTCCCCTTGATCTGCTACAGCGGCTCAGGAAACCGCTTTCTCACTAGATCACTGGTGGATGAGGAGAGGATCTAACTCAGGAACAGCCCGATGATGAGAGGCAGAGGGCCAGGTGTGGGCAGCGCGGCAGCTCTGTCCCCAGACCCCACCTGCCCGCCAACCCCACCTCGCCCAGCCTCCTCCTCCTCCCTTTTTTTTAGGGAGGCTTCATTGCACAATCATGACACATGAAGTCACCGGCCTTGGAAGACAGATCCAACCCTCAGTTGATCAGGGAGCGGGACTGAAGGTTGCAGACCCCCCATGGCAGGGCGACCCCGCTGCTCCTGCTCCCATCCTCACCGGGCATCTCCCAAAGTCACCTCATTCGCACAAGAGCCCCTTAGCACTGTCCGCACTTAGGACAGGGGGGAGGGCTTTCGGAACTCAAGGAGTGTCCGGTGCAAGGCTGGAGGGCGGAGGCGCCGACTGTATGCACTTCCCTACAGGGGTACACGTTGGTGTCCCGCTTTGACAAGGGAGCAGTGACCTCTGCTTGTCTTCCTCGCGGAGTGCATACACGCCCGGCCCGTGCCCGGGGTCAGGGGGCAGGAGGGTGGGATAGGGTCGTGCGTGTAGGGAGCCAGGCTGTGCAGACGGCGTTGCGATGGCTCAGGGGCCGGCCCGGGAACCGACAGGTGTGGCCGAGCTCATTGCACACCGCAGTTTCGGGACCCTGAAATTCCACTTGCGTGGCTACGGAACCGAGTTTTTAAAAATAATCATCTATTATCAAGAGTAGAGTTTTCCTGGTGCAACAAGGCTGAAGGGAAAGCCCGGGGCAGGAGGTGGGTTGGGGGCGTGTGAGGTTTCTGTTACGATGCTGGGGCTTTGAAGGCAGGCCGGTCCAGCAACCAGGAATTCAAGACAATGAACTTGTGTGCTAAGTCGTGGGTCCCCGCACCTGGCTTCCCACATCGTGCACCCCACTGTCTGTACTCGGTGTCAATTTTTAAGGGTTGTGTTGGGACCTCCTAAGCCGGCCAGCTTCTGGGAGGTATTGACCAACCTGAGGGAGTGAGTCCGGGCAGAATGCCCGGTGGTGGGTCATACATTTTGTCCCCTGCCCTGCTGTCCACCAGAACTCACAGTGGGACCTTGTTTGGAAACAGGGTGTTTGCACATGTGATGGAGTGAAGACTCCCAGGATGAGCCCGTCCTGGATGAGGGTGGCCCTAAATGCAAGGACAGGGGTCCTTGTAAGAGACAGAATTGGAGACAGACGCAGAGGAGAAGCCACATGAAAATGGAGGCAGGGATGGGAGGGACGCAGTCACCAGCCCACGGATGCCTGGAGCCCAGAAGCTGGAAGAGGCAAGAAGCACCCTCTTGTGGAGCCTTGGGAGGGAGCACGGCCCTGCCCTGCCTGGACCTTAGCATCCCTGCCCCACCTGGATCTCAGCGGCCCTGCCCCCCCTGGATCTCAGACTCTGCTCTCCAGAGCTGGGGGAACATGAATTCCTGACATTGTAAGTCCCCAGTTTGTGATCATTTGTCACAGCTGCCTGAGGAAGTTCATCTGCAACCCTGCTCTCTTCCCTGAGGCCCCAGGCTGCTGCATTCCCCCTCCCAACCCCAAATTACCAGCTACAGGTCCCGGCCCAGAGCCCAGTCCCCTGCAGCCACTGGCTCAGGGGTCTCCAGCTCCAGGAAGCAGCCGAGGGGTTGCCCATCCCTGGCCTCCTCATCCTTGCACGGCTTCTACTAGCCCTGCAAACACCTGGGGCTCTTGGCTGTGTGCCCTTTATCTCGTCCCCAGCAGGGTGACTGATAGACCACGCCTTTTCTGCTACCTGGGCTGGCCCATCTCTTTCCTGGGGACCTGCATCCTTAACAACTGATGGTGTTAGCAGGTGGTTCGGATGGGGCAGGTTTGATGCCTTCAGCGCTTTCACATCCATCTTTATTTTCCGACCCTACAAACAAACGGGAGCCAGCAGCCGGAAATAACTCCAAGCCATGGAAGCCTTTCTCCTCCCTCAAGAATTCTTGGAAAGACCACACAGGGAATCCCACTCTGCGTGGTATGAAGAAGGAAGGCTCTCCAGCATCAATCTAAAAGGGCTCATTCATCCAGTGCCTGGGAATTGGGGACCATGAACACATTCAGTATTGGTTGCATATTTCTCCCAGAACTTAGCATAGACCTGCCATTCCCTAAATACCTCTCTTGGTTGGCTGATAAACAATAAATGCTCAGCCATGCTTCATGTCTGCAGTTGATGGAAATGCAAACGCGTCACAGTGCGTTGAGCTCCTGAGTGTTGAGTTGGGTGTGACTGTTGTTTCTTGAGCAGGAGCGCACTGGCGTTGATGCCCTGGTTTTGATTTTAGGGTGTAGCTTCCAGGGAAAGTGTTGCGTTGAGGGGGAGTCGGCTTACCCAGGATGCTTGGTGCTCGTCTTGAGTCTCTGCAACTTTCTGAGTCGTCACTATTTCAACATGGAAAGGGCTGTGTTGTGTTGTGTATGTGGGTGTACGGGTTTTTAAAAGCCGTTTGGAAAAGCGGCATGTTTTATATTTTGTGGTGTACTTCAGAATCTAAACTCCCTTTGGGATCGTGAAATAGCGTCCCTGGCACCAAAAACTACAGTGTGTGTAGCTTTGAGGTCGGTGTAGCGGGATTGGTTGTAGAAGAGAGGCAGTTTGAGAGTAGTGTGTGCTGTAGTGAGCTACCCAGTTTCTTTGAATGCAGGGTTTGCCATTCGCCAGAATCCTTGATGAGATCAGAGTAATGTAATGGGTGTGTAAACACAGACACACACACAGACACACACACAGCAGAACACATGGATGGAACTGCAACTTACTGACTTGCTGACCAGAAGAATACAGAAGCAAAAGGTCCAGGCGTCTTGACTCGGCAGGAGAAGGTGTGCATTCAGAAATGAGCTCTTTCAATGTGAAGTTACAAGGCAACCACCTTGGGTCTGTTTCCTTGATTTTATAACAAGGATATGCATTTCCTCAAAAGATCAAAAAAACACTCCAAATGTGTAGCTGGCCATCACCCCACTTGGAATGGACAATACGACAGGAAAAGAGGAACACGTGGCTTATATTCAAGTAAATGGTTACTGAGTCCCTTCGGATTTCTTCTGCGCATAGATGGCCAACATAGACGAACTAGGGAAATACTCCTGAGATCTGGGAGGAACCCATCAACCGCAGACCATCTCACTTGACCTTGACCTCCAGCAAGAATTAAGTACGGAAAGGAATGCTGTACAGTTGGTTTCCATTAATGAATGGGACATCTTGTCTACCTCCCCTGCCTCCAAAACCAAAGGGACTGCAAACTCCTCGGGGATGCTATTTGAGCCCCTGGAGGTGTTAGGAAGAATGTTGAGGTCTTGGTAAATACTCAAGAAGGTGTGTGTCTAGTTGAGAGGAGATAGGATGCCTGAGGAACTCCCGTGTGTGCAGCCCTCAGCTTTGGCACCAGGACGGACCACTCCGAAATCTGGTGTCTGAAAACAATCACCATTGATGTCACCATGATTCTGCGTCTTGGCACCTGGGGCTGGGGTCAGCCGGGCAGTCCTTCTGGGGTCAGCGGGACTCACTCATGAGTCAGTGGTCAGGTGCTTGGTGGATGAGATGGGGCTGATTTCTGGCTCAGCCGAGACAGCTCACCTGGTCTCCACAGACCCTCTCAGACTTAAGCATATGGCGGCCAAGCAGGTTTCCAAAGCAGGGAGCCCAGACACTCAGAAATGTGGCTGTTCCTTCTGTTGCATCCCATTGACCAAAGCAAGTGACAGCCTCAGCTAGATGGGGTGGGAGCATTGACCTCACCTGTCCATGGCACAGCTTGCAAAGTCATCCTGTAAAAAAATGCTGAAACGGGGAGGGAATTAATTGCCCTCACTTTTGTGAACAGTCTTTACAACATTGGATGGAGCCCCCAAACACCCAATGCCTGAGAAGATATGGTTCACCCGCAGCATGTGGTGGACTGGAGGACTCCCCAGCCTGGACCATACTCTCCATTTGGAAAATGAACTGGGCTGTGCGTTTCTTACTGCTCTGTTTAAACGGCATCCAACCTCTCTGTGCTGTGGCATGAACTTTATCTGGTGTAAGCTGTTGGCCTTACTCTTCTGAGCTTATCACTGAGAGGGAAAAATGCTGCGCTCATAGAGGGTGCAGTATGGTGTTGGTATCCCTGAGCCAGGGACACCAAAGAGGAGGACCGTTAGAAGGAGAGATGGGTTGTTTTGCCCCCACGCACTCATGTCGAAACCTTTCCGCCCACAAGGCATATCTCAGGAAACCACCCACTCTTTGCAAAGCGTCAATGATTTATGGCCATCCTGGGGTGTAGAAGGGTCTTCCAACCAACAACCGGCGGCTCTCACCAGCCATGATCCCTGAGCAAACATACGCCAATTCCAGGCAGATTGGTTTGGTGAGCTCTGGAAAAGCCAGGAAAACTGGCAGGAAGAAATGGGGATTTTAGTTTCGGGGTGGGGGGGAGGAAGAGACATTTCAAAATGTTGGAAATACGTTCTTTACTTGGCTCATAGATAACTGTGATCTGAGCAAGAAGTAATGAATTCCTCCCTTATCGAGTTCTCTGGAAAGGAGAAGGGGTTCTCTCTGCACTGCAAATGAAGGCTCTCAGAATCTCTCTCTGCAGAGACTTGGGGGCTCCCCAGATGTCTTCCTGTTCCCCCACCTCAACCTCATGAAACCTTCCCTTTATTCTGCCTTCAGTTAGCTACCTGTCGGAACCAAATCTCAGCCTACAATCATCTACCTTACACTGCTGCTGGGGCTTCCATTTGTCTCTGGATGAAGACACACTACTTGGTAAACATGCAACGTCCATTGCCATCCGGTTCCAGGCTACCTTCCCAGCCAGACCTCCCTACTCTTTCCCCTACTTGTTGCATGCCATGGATGTTTTTCCCTAGCGTCTGCATCATTGCTCATGCAGGAAAACCCTCTAGAATGCATCCCCACCCTCTCTCTATCTGGAAACCCCGTAAGAGTCTTCCAAGACATGGATTAAATGTAATCTCCATTGTGAAACTTTTCCAAACCCTCAGACATGTTGTCTGATTTCTCTTCCTTCCCTTGGCAGTCCGTGCTCACCATCTGTACAACACATCGTATTGTGTAGACTGTAGAGGGCTTTCTAGTATCCCCCAAAACACTGAACGGGCTCTTTGCTAACAGGTGAAATGATTAATTGACCTTCCCATGCTCAGTACCTAGGTCAAGATCCTCAGCATACCATATGGTAAATAACTGTATGCTGGATATATGGACCTAATTTTCACGGTCTTGTTTTAAGACTCCACGTACCAGAACATGCTTGGACCAGCTGACCCACTGTGACGCACATACTGTGGCTATTTCTGTCCCACGTCCACGTCTAGAATCTTACCATTCCCCATCTCTTGAAACTGGCCATATATTTGAGGCTGCTTTGACGAAGAGACCCTGCAAAAGGGATGACTTGGTTTTCTCTCTCTCCTTCTGGAAGGTCACTGTGGGAACCCAGCCATCATGATGTGAGGAAGCTCAAGCCACCAGGAGATGTTCTGTGTCACCAAACGTCTCAGCCCGGGCTGATTTCATGGGCTGGCAATCTGTGCAGTTG
>CM053612.1:100932560-100948673 GCA_028646535.1 Procyon lotor
GCGGGATAGAGACCCAGGCAGGGATGGAGACCCAGGCAGAGATGGAGATCCAGGGAGGATAGAGACCCAGGCAGGGATGGAGACCCAGGGGGGATAGAGACCCAGGCAGGGATGGAGACCCAGGGGGGATGGAGATATGGGGGGGGATGGAGACCCCAGGGGGATAGAGACCCAGGAGCAATGGAGACCAGGCAGGGGTGCATGCGCACCCAGAAGGAGCTGCCCGCCCGCCTGCCCGGGGGTTCTTGGGACTGCACGTGGCTCAGCCTGCGTCCCAGCATGACTGGCGGATACAGGGCGGGAGGGGCCATGGGAGGCGTGGTGCCATCAGGGTGACTCATGTGTCTCTCCATCGGGCCAGGGGCAGCCTCGCCCTGTGTGACTCACCCCTGCATTCCCCTGAACATCTGCAGCCTTGAAGGGGTGTTGGAGCCCACAGCGATGGACAGCCTTCCGTGCAGTGGTCTGCTGGGACCCCGGAGCTACGGGCCGTGAACCCTGGGCCCGTGACCTGGGCTCCTGCTGGCTTGGAGCTGGCAGTCCAGTTGTGTGGACGGAGAGGCTAGATTAGGTTAGGAGGAGATTGGGAGGGGTTCCTGCTGGGTGTCCAAGCACCGCACCTCCTGACTGCTTCTGTGGGGGTTTGAGCTGGTCAGGAAGTGTGAGCATCCCTCTGGCAAACATCAGCACCGTCCCGGAACAGCGGGCATCCGGGTAGCCACGCGGCGGGCGAGGCGGGGGATTGATCTTCACGATTGAGTTGGGGTGGACTTTCCATGGAAGCTGGCCCCTCCATGCCCTGGAATTTCTGGGGAGCTGTGTGTGGGGAGCACTCTTGGGGGGCAGTCCCCTGCATTCCGTCGCTCATGGTGAGGGTGTGGCTTTGTGACCAGGAAACGGGGGGTCCCCAGGGGGCAGAGGGCCGGGAAAGCCCTGAGACATGGGACCCATGGTGAATGGTCTCAGCTGAATGCTTGGGGGTCTTGAGTGGGGTCCTCAGCCTGCGGCAGTCTTGCAGGGGATTCAGCCGAGAGGTGAGGCTCTTGCTCTGGGGCCACATGCATTCTCCTGGGGCACGCAGGGGGGTTGGGGAGGAGGTGGAGAAGGGTGTAGTCTACCTCTGCCCGCCCGCTGACCTGCCCTTGGCTGACCTTGGAGCTGCGGACTCTGGGGTTGGGTTTAGTAACTGCATGGGAACGTGGGCCGTGCTCTGTAGCAGGGAGGCCTGGACATGACCCACAGCACACAGGTGTGGGGACGAGTGTGAGGGAGCGCCTGCCCCCACCCTGCTCCGTCTGCTCCTGCTGGGCTGGTGGGGGGCTGTGTGGGGGTCAGCGGAAGGGGTGTGCAGTGACCCATGGCGTCCTTGCATCAGGGGCAGGGAAGGCTGGGCAGGAGAGGACACAGCGTTTTAGGGAGAGTGAGTTCCCGGTCAGTGGTTCTGGTGCACACAGACACACGGCCATGTGCACAGAGACATGTGCTGGCACGCAGTGCATGCACACGCCCAACACACGCCCTTGTGCACACAACACACGCTCGCATGCAGTGCATACACACGCCTAACACACCCTGGTGCACACAACACATGCTCCCACGCAGTGCATGCACACACCTAACACGCCCTTGTGAGTGTTAGGCACAGACACAGGCTCCTATGCAGGGCATGCACACGCTCGTAAGCAGTGTACACACACACACACACACACACACACACACACGAGTCAGTACAGAGTGTTCTCTCTTGTTTGCTTTCCTCGCAAACAAGATTCTGTCCATCGCCATCCTCTCTCATGACACAGAAATCACAGGAATTGGGAGAGTCGCCCAGAAAAGTCTGTATTTACGTTCACATGTCTTGCTGTCGGTGTTGGAGCGTCCCGAAGAGCCTGTCTGCTTCTCCGTTCCTCCCGAGGGCGACATCGTGCCCTCTCGGCATCCGCCTGTGTCAGTCCGTGTGCGCTTGGAGCTAGACGTCCTCCCCAGGGCGAGCGAGGGAGGGTGGACGGCCGAGAAGGCTCTCAGAGCTCCACACAGCTGGAGCGCGTGTGGGGGAACAGGTGTGGATTTCTGAGTAAATACACACGCCTGAAGATGTGTAGACGCACGTGTGTTTATGCACATGGCCAGCGGGGTCTTGACGTTGTGACCCCACCTGCGGCTTCACGGAAACCTGTTGTGTCTGGACCACGCGTCACTGCAGGTCTGGGATCGTGAATACAGCCCCACTGTGGTGCCCCTGGGGGTCCCGTGCACATTGTGCCCGAGAGCACCTGCTTCTGCCGGCCTGTTCTTAGGACACACGTAGAAACACACACACGCACACACACATGCATGTGCACCCAAACACACACACTAGATGTACAGACATATGTATGCACACACACAGACCTACACAAATATGCACAACCCCAGCTACACACACACTTACATGTGTGCCCACACGCAAACCATGCATACGTGTACAGCCCACATATGCAAACCACACCCACACAACCTACATATATGGATACACAGAAACCATGCACGCATGTCCATATCCACATGCAGAAAACACACACACACACACGGGCAGAATTTCCACGTTTTCCTGCTGCTCGAACTGCGGCTGAATTTTAAAGTCACCAGCTGTTTCGAACGTTACCTATCGTCTTACTTTTCGGCATTAAACGTAAGCGTGTGGAAGACGGGAGACGTTTTAAAAAGCAGCTAATTGCTCCAAACAACATGAAGTCCGGAAAAATTCCTAGGCCCTGCCTTTCTTTTATTTTACTTGTTGACATTGCCTTCTTAATCTTTGCATGTTTGATTTCCTGGTTTCTAACCAGACTCTCTGTCCCCGCAGGCCAAGACTTCGATTTGTCGGATGCCCTCGGAGGTGAGTCCTGTTAAGATTCAATGTTTATAAGGGGACAGATGTAATATTAGGATTGTGTCTTAAAACGGACGATGAGTGTTTTGTGTGAATGTGCTAAGTATGTCGAAGCGTGTACCGGGGTAAAAGGACTCACAGAAAGGGAGGAAAAACCAGACGGTCTGCGAAGGGGAAGTAAACTTTCCCAGCGGCAGGACCCCCATGCTCTGGGTCTCAGCCAAAGCTGATGTGCACCATCAGGCCGTGCACCTGCCCATGGGGGTCCTCGTGGGCTCAGAATTCATGCTCCAATCCCTGTCCACTGCCAGAGCAATCAGGGGGAGCCGTGCTTTGGACGTGTCAGTGAGCGTAGAGCATCCTTGGGAGCTGGTAGGGTTGCTCACCTGTGGGTCTGGCTGATTCGATGTCTCTTCTCTCTAGACGATGACAAGAAGCCCACAGTAACCCCGAAGAGACCCAGCGCTGGTAAGAGGCAAAGGGGCCTGACACGTGCAGGACAGAACACCTGCAGGGCAGCTCTCCACGACGTGCTCCCTCCCGCTCACCCCGAGGGCTGGTCCAGACATGAGTGGTGTGGGGGGCTCTGTAGGCGGACGGGTTCCTACTGCAGCAATGGCATTGAAGTTGGCTACCGGGTGCCATGTTTTTGGGGGCCAGATGGGGCCAACGTGTCTTGGAAACGCTTTTGGGTTGCTCGGAGGGTGTTTCTGGATGTCTCGCTCTGTGTCGCGTAGGAGAAGCGATTTCTCCAACCTGTTCTTGGCAGGGTTCCTTTTTAATGAAAGTCAAGAATCGGGAACAAGGGTCTGATCCATTGCTCCTGAGCCATCCGGACGAAAAATGGATGCCAAAATCATGGCGGGCTTACCGCTCTCGTTGTTTTTTTGAATTTGTTTGTAATTAATAGGTTTGTTTGGGAACACGGCTCCCCGGCCAGAATGCCCCGTCAGGAGTAAAGGATAGCACTTGGCGAGTTCAGATCTGTGTCCTTGCGCGGCACGGGTGCGAAAAGGATGCTGGATGAAAGATTGTTGAAAACCTGAATGGTCACAGTCATCCAGTGCCTTGGGTTGGGCAGATCCGCCAAGGTCGCTAACGTAGCAGGAAATTGGAAAGGGTTCATAATACCAAGGAAACCCGTGATGCCACCGGGAAGGGTCCCATCATTTCGTTGAGGGAATCCCACTGACGGTGCATGCCCGCCTAAATCTGGTGCCCCATTTCTGCGGGCACTGCTTTGTGTCTGCCTTTCGGAGGACCCTGGCCACGCAGGAGGGGCGGTTTTGGACGGAGGAGCGGGGGGCAATGGCAAAGGATTCTCGGTGGGCAGAGTTGGAATCCCAGCTCGGCCCGCATGGTGCCAACAATGGGTACGTTCCTTTTTGTGAGTTTTGTTTTGTCTTGTGCTCCTTTCCTCTGAGAGGTGAAGTATTTGGCTCTTCTCTTCGGACCTGGGTCAGACTGGTATTCCCAGACCCTTTTGGGGAGGTGGGGAGGCAGGGGTTCCTCCGTGGTTTATGGGGCTGAATTCCTTCCTTCTCTGGTCTTCATGGTCCATTTCCCTTGCAGACGATGATGGGTTCAGTCTGGAAGACGCCCTCGGCGGTGGAGGACACAGTAAGTACCCTTGGGAAGTCTTCTCGGTGGCTGACATGCTCGGGATCACCAAAGTGTCATCGTTCCCAAGAGCCTCGTCCTACTCAAGTCAGAACTAGTTGGTACCACAAACACGTGGGGAATAGCATGTTGTTGTTGCCCTCGTTGGGTTTCTAGGTTTCGCCTCTCTGCTTTCGCTTTTATTGAAAAAACATGGGCTTCCAGCCTTTCAATGGCATGAGGTCAACGTGAGCACTGTCGCACGGGCGAGTGACCGATGCACTCACTCAGCAAGAGCCCCACCCTTGCTGGAATGGGTTGTTGCCGCCATATTGAATTTCTCAATAGAGTTCGAATGCGGGGCTTCCACTTTCATTTCGCCCTCGGTCCCACAAATTCTGTAGCTGGTTCAGGCGCCTGCTTCCATTTCTAACAGAAATTTATGGAACTATTGGAACTGTCCAGTTCTCTCGAAGGTGAGTAGGGCAGCTGGAAGATGATGGAAAGAAGTGGGCAGGTGGCTGTGTTTGGGGGTCTCCACCATGAGAAAGGATAGGCTCCACTTTGCAGCTGGGAAACCGTCTGTAGGAAAACTGATATGTTTTGTTTCTTGGTGTTTTGGGATTTTCTGCAGACTGCTCACAAATGCAATGCTTATGTTTTTTTTAACCAACAGGCGACCCAGGGCTACCTAATCCACCGAAACCAAAGCCTCATCCAAACCCCAACCAGCCCGGATCTTCAGGTAAGACCCCTACCCTGAAGGCACACCGTGCATTTCTCAGAGCATGGTGGCTTCCCTTTCGGCCGAGAGGTCCTGTCAGATTAGTGTGGGCTTCGTGGGGACTCTCCGGTACGAGCCCCTTCCGGTTTAACAGGAGTGGGAAACGAGCTTTTGAAAAGGGATTTTTGGTTTGGATTTGACTTTTGGTGGAATGTATTTCCGAAATTAAAGGAAATAAATTCAGCGTGTCCATTGGCCACATCTGGTTTCTCTTTTGGGCGTTGCTTGCTTGTGGTCGAGAAGCCCACTTCATCCACTTACACATACTCTTTCTAGTCATTTATGATGAAAACACCTCGCCCCTTATTTTAGCCTTTGGGTGTTTTTCACAGTGCTTTTTGGGCAAGTGAGTCTTTAAATGTGTGTGTGTGTGTGTGTGTGTGTGTGTTTCCCCACGGGGTCTTTTATGTTCAAATGGCTTCCCTGCATCTTTTCAGCTCTCTGCTTTTTCCTTTTAATTTAACACTCACTAGGTCATTGTGTCTCTTCCCTCTGGGAGGAAGAAAACCCTCCTTTTATTGTCATTTGAATGGTTTCCAACAAGAAATCAATTTGGAGAGTGCCGGCCATTTGCAAAATGGAGCTTTTTGCTTTGGATTCCATTTTCTGTCCTTCTTTCTCATTGTTCTTCCTATAAACGTTATTTCTAAATTGCTTTTCCCTGTTGGTAGTTGTTTCTGTGAATACATTTTATGCCCATTATTTTTCTGCTTATTTCTCTGATAGAGAAATGAATTTCGTACATCTTTTCTCACTGGCCACTTAATGATGAATCCTTATTACCTGTCAATAATTTTGCCTTCATCATTGAGCTTTTATGAAAGACGATCATAGTATTTGCAAATGATTTTTAAATCAAATGTATAGATATTTTTATGTTTATATTGGCTGTTTCAAATTTTCTTGTATTTGACTCATTTTGCCTTGGCTAGAAAACCCATATTAAATGTCATCGACTGCGTGTGTTTATCAATGCATGTGAGCATATTTTTTTTTCTCATGAATATGACAAGGTTTACTGAAGGATGTCTTTCTACGAAATATGTCCTTGACTTCCTAGAATAAACCATACTTAGTTAATGATAGGTTTTGTTAAACTGATGGAGTAAATCTGATATGTATCAGCTAGCTGTTGGTGCATAACAAACTATGCAAGAACCCAATGCGGTCTAAAATTTTTTTTAAATTGTTACATCTTGGAGCGCCTGGGTGGCTCAGTCAGTTGAGCATCTGACTCTTGGTTTCGGCTCAGGTCATGATCTCAGGGTCATGAGATTGAACCCCACATCTGGCTTGTTCTCAGCATGGAGTCTGCTTGAAATTCTCTCTGCACCTCCCCTGCTCATGCTCTCTTTCTCTCTCAGTCTCTAAAATATACAGAATAAACAGAATTTATTCTAAATTTATTGTAAATATTATTTATTATTTTATTTATTCTATATTTATTGTTTTATTCTAAATTCTAAATTTTATTTATTTTATTTATTCTAAATTTAAAATATAAATTAAATTTATTCTAAATTTATTCTAAAATAGAATCTTAAAAAAAAAATTTGTTATGTGTCATGAGTTTCGGGCCAGGCGTGGCTGATCTCCACGTGACTGTCACGTGTCTGTAGTTGGCTGGTGGGTCCTCTGGCGTTGGCTCATCTGGGTGACCTCAGCTGCGATGACTAAGGTTTCCCTTATGGGTCTCCCATTCCCTGCCACTAGCTTTTAGGAGCCCCTCTCAAGGGCCAAGAGCATCAACCCCAGCAGAAGCTATTTTAAAATACTCACTTGGCTCCCATTTCAACAACTTACGGTTGTCCAAGTTTAAGTCATGTGGCTGGGTCCCACGTCAAGAGGTGGCCAAAACACGCCACTCATAATGGGAAGAGTGAAAACATAGGGCCATTATGGGAAGAGTGAAAACGTAGGACCATTAGGGCGCTGAATTTGTACCAGACACATCCCTTTGGGATGATCTTGTTTGTATTTATCCAAAAGATTGGTATATGCTTTCCATTTCTTTTGGTATCTTTTTCTGGTTTCTTAGTAGAGTTTTTGGTAAGACTAATATCAGGAGTTTTAAAATAGAATTGGGAATTCAGCTGTCGTTGAGTATTTGAAGGATTTCTTCTATAAAGCAGAGCCCCTGTTGGATTCCCCCTGCCTCAGATCGGCTTTTGTTTCTAATGGTGTTTTCCTTGACTCCAAGACACCGAGACCCTCCTGACAGTCCCAATATGGTGGGTGACACTTTGCTTTTGTCTCCTAGGTGGCTTTTCAGATTCCGATCTCATTGATGGAGCTTCAGATGGAGGTAGAGTTATGACTCTCTTTTCTCCCTATCACCCACCTGTTGTGCACGGTGACTGTCAGGGTCTACTGTCGTACCCTCAGCGAAATCACAGTTGGCCACTTGGAAATCTCTTCTCATCTCTCCCATTTGTAGATGCGTCCAGGGTGTGGAGCGTAAGACCTGCCCCACCAAGGCTGGTCCCTGGGAGGTGTGCTGATGGTTCATAGCTACCCGCCGTAGGCATGGGGCTGATTGCACGTTTCTCAGACATCTCCTGAACACCCCAAACACCTGTTTATTTTCGGTGACTATTGGGTGTCATCAATGATGTGTGTTCTATTACTTAGTGAACATAGAAATGAAAGCAGATTTTCCACCTCTCTTAAAACCTTAGGTTAGGGGCGCCTGGGTGGCTCAGTCGTTGGGCGTCTGCCTTCGGCTCAGGTCATGATCCCAGGGTCCTGGGATCGAGCCCCGCATTGGGCTCCTTGCTCGGCAGGAAGCCTGCTTCTCCCGCTACCATTCCCTCTGCTTGTGGTCCCTCTCTCGCTGTGTTTCTCTCTGTCAAATAAATAAAAAATCTTTAAAAAAAAAAAAAACCTTAGGTTAGAGTAGGGTCCAAAGCAGTATTACATATAATACATCTTGTACAAATAAGTAAAACTTTAGGTATATAATATACATGTATTTATAATAGTTAGACTATATTAATATTTATCATGTTTACATGTAGCTTGTCTTAATATATACGTACAATTGACCCCTGACCAACACAGGTTTGGTCTGCATGAGTCCATTTATTTCGATAAATACAATATAGTCTTGTAAATGTATTTTTTCTCCCTTATGATTTTTTTTCTCTTTCTCTTAGGGTTTTCTTAATCACATGTTCTTTTGCCTTGCTTACTTTATTGAAAGAGTACTTTATTGTAATTGTATAGTATATATGGGATGCCTGGGTGGCTCAGTTGGTTAAGTGGCTGCCTTTGGCCCCAGGTCATGATCTCAGGTTCCTGGGATCGCGTCCCGCATCGGGCTCCTTGCTCAGCAGGGAGCCTGCTCCTCCCTCGGCTGATCTCCCTGTCTCTTCCCTTGCTTCTGACAAACAAAATCTTTAAAAAAAAGAGTACACTATATAATACATAGAACATACAAGATATGTGTTATCAATTGTTACGTCATCAGTAAGCCAACAGTCAACAATAGGTTATTAGTAAATAATTAATTCTGGGGGGAATCAAAGGCTATATACGGATTTTTGCATGTACAGTGGGTTGGGTCTCCTCATCCTTGTGTTGTTCGAGGGGTCACCAGTACGCATCTGGGAGTCAACAGGACTGTGCCTTGGGTCACCCTGTAATGTCATGGGCCGCGTCTCAGGTGGGCTCCAAGGCCCTGACTGGGATTCTTCCCAGCCGGGCCAGAGGGGTCAGAATCGTGAGGCACCAGGGACTTAGCGGCTGTCCCGCAGCCCACCGTGGGAGGAGCCGTTTGGGTCAGGCGCTGAGCCTGCGTGTCAGGCAAATGGGAGCGGGTCCGAGGACACATTTAGCAAAGTTGGAACTCAACAGTAGGAACTCACGGAGTTCCTTCACAACTCAAGGTCCCGGGAGTTGGTCTTTGGGATAAGATTTTCTTTGCCAAAAATCTTCCTGACACGACTTGTCTGCGAGCTTGTTTCTCCCTTGCAGGAGGTGGTGGTGGCGGTGGCGGTGGCGGCGGCGGAGGAAGCCAAAATCCTGATGGCGGGGAGCAGGGTACGTCGGCGTGGTTTCTGATGTCTTGGGTTTCTTATACGCACTGTTGAGAAAAGTGGAACGCAGTGGTCAAGACCAAACGTCTCGTGTCCTCCTAAAGATGATGGCGGGCAACATGGAAGTGTGGCCGCTTTGCACCGTGCATGTCCCAAGCGCTCTGCTGGAGTAGCTCGTGGACGTTCTTGAATGGGCTCAGCAAAGGGGGTCCCGATGTGACCCACAAGTTAAACTCACTCACCTTCCCACGGTGCACTAAGATCCCTAACCCTAAGCCATCTATATTACCCGGGGTTCCCCAGAGAAACAGGACCATTGGGATCTATCTAGATATCGATGTAGGGATAGATATACAGAAAGGGATTGATTATAAGGAATTGTCCCACATGACTGTGGACACTCAGAAGCTCCATGATCTGCTGACCATAGAGGAGGTCAATGGGGGTCATGGAGGACCATGGAGGTCCTCCAGGCTGGAGGACCAGGAGAGGCACTGGTGTGGTTCCGTCCCAGTCCAAGGGATCGGGAACCAGGGAAGCTGGGAGGGCACGTCCCCTCCTGAGTCCCGAGAACTAGGAGTGCCCACGCGCAAGGGCAGACGGAGATGGATTCCCATCCCTGAGGTCTGCTCTGTTCGGGCCCCTATGGACGGACTGGTGCCCAGGCTCACTGGTGAAGACCACCTGCTTCATGTAGATACAAATGTTAATCTCTGAGAACATCCATATAGACAGACCCGGAGGGAATGTTTTCCCAGTCGTCTGGGCACCTCCGAGCCCAGGGCTCAGGGACTCAGAGAACCATCACACCATCCTTGATTGGCTCATGGAGTGGGGTGTCCTGTGTAGCTGCCACACTATCCACGTGGCAGAGACACACGTGGTGTGAGAGTTACGGATGGCGTGAGGAAACCACATTCCGGTAAATCAGATGAAAGTAGCAAAGGGGGTCGGTGGCTTTGGTTTTCATAAAATGTGTGGAGAGGATGACGTCTAGGGCATCCCACTCTGTGATGGGCACCACGCACTGTGAGCTGAGAGCTTCTCTACCTCGAACTGTTAGGACCCCTGCGCTGGCCATAGGGATGGGAGGAGGCAAGGTGTGTCGTCCACCCGAAACCTGTTTTGCATTGGAAGTGATACGCATAGTCAAATGAATTCCAGTTCCAGGTGGGACTTTCGGGGAGCAGTATGGCTGGTCCTTTGTGTCAGGCAAATAGACTAGAGACAGCGTTGGGAGTTGGGCAAGGCTCAGGAGTAGGGTTTCCTCCACGGTCACCTTGGGACCCTGTGTCTTGACACTCAGTCCCACCTTTTGCCTGGGGGCGGGGCCTCCAGCCACCTGTCCCGCAGGTGGTCTGCTGTCCAGGAACATTCCCGGTCACGGTGCCGTGTGCTCCTTCCCACAGCCGACTCCCCGGGGGTCGTCCCTGGCATCATTGGGGCCGTCGTGGTGGCCGTGGCTGGAGCGATCTCTAGCTTTATTGCCTACCAGAAGAAAAAGTTGTGCTTCAAAGAAAACGGTAAGGTTTTCGCGGCTGCTTCCTTCCCTCCCTCCGTGCCTTGCTAACTCGAAAGCTGTGCTTTCTCAAAACTACAACAAGCCCGAAGTCCCGTTGGCATGAGACGCGTAGGAGGTGGCCTATAGTTCGAGATCGCTGGACTAGCGGCATCGGACTTTGTAGCTTCCATTCCAGTGCCACCCGTGTGGAGTTGTGCAAATTTTGTCAGTCACTAACCACCCTGTCTTTGGGTTTTCCATCTCTAAAGGGGGGAGATGGTCCTCTGCAAACCACAGGACTTTTGTGAGGATTCCTACAGTTGTGTGCGAAAGTCTTGACAGGTCGGTTGGAGAAATGTTAGCTCTTGGAAGTGTTTATTCATCCTTATTTATAATTGGGGTCATCCTCATCCCCTTATGACAGTGATGGCTTTGAGGGGGCCGCCATATTGTTTTCTCCAACCAAGGGAATTAAAATCAAAATGCATTTTTTTTTTAAAGTTTTTATTTATTTGACAGAGAGAGACAAAGCAAGAGAGGGAACACAAGCAGAAGGAGTGGCAGAGGGAGAAAGCAGGCTTCCTGCTGAGCAAGAAGCCTGATGCGGGGCTCGATCCTAGGACTCTGGGATCAGGACCTGAGCTGAAGGCAGATGCTTAACGACTGAGCCACCCAGGCGCCCCAAATCAAAATGCATTTTGATTTTCTGGTACCACCTCATACTGACAGGTGTCCGTGAGGGTTTTGGGGTGCGATATAAAACTTATAGGGGAATATGGAGGATGTCACACCCACCAACACAGGGATTGGAACTCCATCGTTGGGTGTTTGGGTAGCATACAGGCAAGAGTCCCTGAATTACATAAGATTTGCCCTGAAGTCCGTAAGTTCCATTTTCAACATGGCTCTTGTTCTTGCATCTCTGGGTTGCTCTACGTGTTGCCTTCCGTCTTGTAAGATGAACACGAGGTGTGGACTCGGATGGGGCTTTAGGGGTCCCCTGGGCTGTGGATGGGGCCTCATGATGTCTGAACTTCTCAACCCACCTGTAGTGTCAAGTCCAGATTTATACTTAGCTGTTGACTCCCATCTTCAGGGACCACTGCCTGAGGACTCTAGGGAAATTCACAAGAGATTTGAATAGATGGTGATACAAAATTTGACTATAGGGAGGGAGTCTACCCTTAATCTCCCATCATTCTAGATTTTTAGATTCACAGACTCTGTTCGTAGCCTGAAACTGAAAGTCCCAAACAGCTTATAGGTTCAGAGATTAACATAAGCGGCTGTTTGGCACCCTTCTCCTTGCAACGAAGGGCAAGGGTGCCTCATTATGTCTCTTTCCCACATGTGATCGGGCACCTTCCATCAGAGGCGCTCAGGAAACAGTGCTTGGTTGCCTGAATGTTGAGTATATAGCATGTTCAAATGGATAGATGGCCAAGGTCAAGGACATGCCCAAGTGGACAGATGCCCAAGGTCAAGGACATGCCCAAATGGATAGATGGCCAAGGTCAAGGTTATGCCCAAGTGGACAGATGACCGAGGTCAAGGACATGCCCAAATGGAGAGATGACCAAGGTTAAGGACATGCCCAAGTGTGAGGTCAAGGATGTGCCCAAGTGGACAGATGACCGAGGTCAAGGACATGCCCAAATGGAGAGATGACCAAGGTTAAGGACATGCCCAAGTATGAGGTCAAGGATGTGCCCAAATGGAGAGATGACCGAGGTTAAGGACGTCCCCAAATGGACTTCATTTCTGGCCCCCTCTCTGAAAATGCTGCCCTCAGACCATGGTGCCCAGCCAGGAAAGGAGTAAGGCATGTCTGCTAGGGAAGGGTGCATGAGAAGTCTGGGCACAACGGTTTTCTGAAAATCTGTAGGTGACTATTAAATCCAATTTGGATTTCCAAATCCCGTTGGATTCTAGAGCTGCAAAGCCTTTCTGTCACCTTGGGTTTGAGGTATGTGACCCCCTGGGATGTGACGATGCACATTTGACATTCATATGCCAAGACACAGGGATTTGGGGAAGGACCCAAGAATCGTAATGAACCTGACATTGTCTCGTACTTGGAACTTGGAAAAGCAAGTGTTCTCCATCCCCTTGTACTCTGTTCCTGGGTCTTGCTTGGCCTTTGTTTGAAACCTTGTGTTCCTAATGGGGTGAAAACAGGAAGATCCCTAGGTAGAAATGGTTGCATTCACAAATTTAAAAAATAACAGCATCCTTCCTGAAGAATGGGCTCGGGGCAGTGTGGGACTCAACATATGCTCCTGGGCAGCTAGCTAAATTCATTTACCCCGAATTTTGTAGTGTCTTGTTCTGCATGAGCCAACTGAACACTGGGTGTGACTTTGCAATCTTGATTTGCTTTCTGGTTTTTATGGGATTCATGATCTTTGCTGATATAGACGCACAAAGAAAATGTCAAAAAAAAAAAAATCCCCAAAAAACACCACAAGGGAAAGAGACTGGTAGTTCTGATTTCAGTCATTAGGGACCTTTGTCTGTAGCCATAAAATGCCCATAAGACAAAGAAAACTAGGTGCTATTTTTCTATAAACCCCGAGATGATACCACAGGAGAGTGAGCATCTCTTTCGCGTCCGAGAAGAGAGATTTTGTTGTTCTCGATGTATTTGTCGAGGAACTCGGTGTTTGTCTCCATGGCACATTTTTATGAAGAGCTAGACTTGAAGCGTTGGATCCAGGCATTGGGATCGTGAACATCCTCGACCTTTCAGTGGAGCTTGTGCAGGACCGTTGGTGGGTTTTCTGGTTGGGATGGTGGTTTAAAGAAGCACATACCCATGTGGAGCTGTGAACGTGGACATTTCCCAAGAAGGATGTGGCCATGGTGCTTCCTAGTGCTTGGAGAAACCGTGGTTTTGGGGGAAAACCATTGTTCTAGAAGAGTACGCGTTTCTGTACAGGGTGGTTTTCCAGGACCTTGCCATTGCGTTGAGTTTAGTAGGGTCTGTTGAGTTGTGCCTCAAGGTTGGTCTCCATCAAGTGGGTGCTTTCTCTATGGGAAAATGCATCCATCAAACACTGAGAGTCTTGCTATCTGTTCAGTGACGTGCTTTTGAGTATCACGTTCAGGGCTGATGCCTGGAATGGTATCCATGGCCAACGAAATTTGGTGGATCTGTCCTTTATTCCTGAACACTTGGGTGTGTACCTAAGAGTTTAATGTGGGTTTTTTTTGCAATGGCGCAGGCTGGCTTGTTAAGAGGCGTGGGCGCATGGCCGGCGTGCGTGTTTGTGGTTTGTGGTGTTGGCTTGGAGCGGCCAACGGCCAACGGCCAACGGCATGGATGGTGGCCCACTTGGACAGAGCGCAGCTCCGGGCGGCTCTCACTTGGTGTGCACGATGCCGACCTTCCGCGGGCATGGTGGCTGACGCGTGCTCCCTCGCACGTCTGTGTGCTCTTCCCTGCAGGTGTTTGAGGCATCTCTGGGCTGAGCTGCTGCCCTGTCCCTTGTCTCCCTCCCCCTCCCTGCTCCCGTCCCCGCCTCCACCTGCCTCTCCTTCTCGACTTTGCTTCCGTCTCTCTCCCATGTTTCCCGTTGCCCCTTGGGCTTGAAGCATCGCTTAAAAAAAATCCTAAAAACCTGCTGTGCTCCTGAGCGCAGAGACTGTGTCTGTCACCGCGAGTGGCTGCCGCCTGGGGCTTCGGACGCGCCTGGACCTCCGCGGAGTTCGCCTTTCCATGGTTTCGTGGGGTTTGGTTTTCATTTCTCGACCTTTCGTTTCAGATGAGCAGAGGATGTAGGGCCGAGCGGGAAAACCGTGCGTGAGCCTGTGGCTGCCCCCTGTGTGATCTGTGTCCCCCCAGACGCAGAGGCTGAAGCAAAGCCTGGCATCCACCCCCTTCCCCGGGGGGGGGGGGGGGGACTAGTCAGTTGCCATGGTGATGGGATGCCTCCCAGATCCCGGAGTCCGTGTGCTCCGCCCCTCCCCTTGTAGATGCTCGGAAGAGCATACTGTTGGGTCGTGTTCACGCACCGGAGGCTTGAGGACGTGAAAAGGGATGCAGCTCTTTCCTTGTAAACTTAAATCCCAGGGAAAGAAGTCGCGGCAGGTGGGGTAGCAGGTGGGGGAGGGCGCTTCTAAATAAGAATGAGCGACTGTCCCACCTGACCGACTTCTCCAGGGAGGAAAGGGGAGAAAAGATCCACGTATTTAGGAGAGACGGAAAAATCTCACCGTCTGAGAACTTTAAAGTCCCTTGGGCACGGGGTGGAGCTTGTCGGCACCCCGGATTCCGTGCCCTCTGGATCTTCCCATCAATGCGTAATCGTCCGTGGATGTTTCCTGTCTCGTGCGTGGATGGGCGTCTCCTTTCCCCTCGGCCCCGAAATCACTCTTCCCATTTCCACCCCGTGCCGAGTTTCAGCGTGATGCCCGACCCCCCGGGTGGGGAATGTCACGGGCTGGGTCTCTGGAAGGTGGTGGGCTTGGTGTGGGTGGTGAATGGGGAGGGGAGCCTGGTCTAGGTGCTTTTGTCTGCCTTTGTCCCCCCTCCGTGCTCGCCGCCATGGCCACCGCTGGCTCCTTAGGGGATTTCTCCATTCCTTTCAAATGCAGCTTGTTCCCCGGTGAGCGTGGGGGTGGGTTTGAGTCCACACCCCAGGAAGGAAGCCCTCAGTGTAACTGCCCCTAGTCAGGCACTGCTGGTGGGCGGTGCCCCAGGGCGGTGCTCTAGGCTCCAAATGCACTTTGTGTGTGTACATAAATAGTCCCCAGACAGAGAAACTCCTAAAGCTGCCGTTTCTATAATGGTCCTACTAGGGACGGGGGGTCCCCAGTGCAGACGAAAATCGTGTGAATTGCATTTTATTTTGAGATGCACTGTGTGTGACCTTTTCTGTTTGGAGGGCAGGGTGAACCGGGTGGCAGGCAGGGTGCATCTTCTGGAACGGGGTGTCCCCTAAGGGTCAGAGGTGCGAGGTGTCTCTAGGGTTTGCAGAGGTCCCCTCTGGGAGACGGGGAGTCAGCGGTGCATCCCCGCTGGTCACAAGGCCTGGCCTGGCCTTTGAGTGTCGGTCCTGCCAAGGGGTGTGAGCAGCTCCCCCAAACAGCCCTGCCGGCAGGACCTGGGAGCAGTGCCCGGGTGGCCGGCCAAACCCCGTAGGAATCGCAGACCTCCTGCACCAGCGATGCTGGTGTTTGGGCTCTGGGCACCATGCATGCTGGGGTCCTGCTCCCCAGGGGACAGACTCCTGTCCTGTCCAATGCAGTGTCCTCCCTGCTCCCCGTGCATGGTCCTTCTGGGGTCCTGGTCCCCGTGCATGGTCCTTCTGGGGTCCTG
>CM053612.1:100949173-100976139 GCA_028646535.1 Procyon lotor
AGAGGGACAGTGTTTCCTCTCGTGTGACAGTTTGACAGAAGGCCACCTAACAAAATACTATCACTGGACACTTTAATATAAATTTCATACTAAATAAAAAGTAAGACATGTGTATATTCAGTTTCAAATTTGCCGATCCTGAGCCCATTAATGTTTAAAGAATAATCAGTTACTTGCTCAAGCATTGAGAAGGGAACCTGGATCCAACCCAAGTGCATTAATATTGCTGCTAATATGTTAATTATTAAATTTCTCATCTACTCACGATATTTCAGTTCTTATAGTTTCAAAATCCTGTTTTGGAGGAGGATCTCTCTTTATAGTCCTTCATGAATAGCCGTCTGAGAGATGGGCCAGTACATTTTTTCTGGTGTGGACCAGATAGTAAATATTGGCCTACGTGTGTCTCTCAATGATCAGCTCTGTCTTGAGAGCAGGAAAGCACCATTGCCAATATTTAAAGGTACGGGTATGGCTGTTGTTCCAGTATTTTTTTTTTCTTTTTACATCAGGGAGATCATCGGATGTGGCCCCAGGTTCCTAGTTTCCTGGCCCTGGTTTGGGTTCAATGTCTTTAAACTTAGCCCCCCACCAAAAGCATGAGCAGAAGGCAGACCCACTGCGCTTGTGCCTACCTTCCATTTTGGTCGAGTGCTCTGCCTCTCATGCAGTATTTGCTCAGTCAATGTAGGCAATCTCTAGCGACTACATAGGGTCACGGTTCCATATCCAACTCTGGGGAGCCAGCTGATGAAGATGACCTTTGCCCAGAAGTGCCCGTGTCCATGCCTCTGATGCAATGCCTTAGAGCTATTACCATGATCAGTTTCCCCTCCCGCTTTCTCTGGCCACTGATACCTCCTTTGGGAGCGTCTTCTCCCCCACTTCACGCAGGCTCCCACCGGGCCACCCTTGATGCCAAGATGGTGACTGCGAGACGCGTAGCCCGCCAGTGGGATGGCTCCTGAATATCTAAAAATTGCGTGGGATTTCCGAAATAAGCTCATGCATGAACCCAGCCCCCGCTTAAAGAAAGGTGAAATTTCTTTCGTCATCTCCGATGCCCTAGAACATTTAGAGATGGAATATAGCTTTCTGGTGATCCCTCACACGGCGCCTTGTCCGCCTGGGCACTGTGCGATGCGGGAAGACCCCCTGAGCAAAAATCTAACAACCGTGTAATACTCTCTTTCTGCAAGGGCGCCGAAGGTGTGAAGACTTTCCCAGCTGTGTTTTCTTGACGTCTGCAACTTTGAACTCCTTCAAGGCGGTGGCGCTTTATGTAATCCTTTAATTCACCCCCTAAAGATGTCTTTTGCCATATTTATCTCAGGTACA
Source organism: Procyon lotor (assembly GCA_028646535.1). Taxonomy (NCBI): domain Eukaryota; kingdom Metazoa; phylum Chordata; class Mammalia; order Carnivora; family Procyonidae; genus Procyon; species Procyon lotor. The sequence goes on from CM053612.1 coordinate 100,950,512, forward strand.
TCTCCATCTGGAGCCAAAGACGTTTCTGATTTCACAACGTGCACCGCTTCTGCTGTCTGTGTTTCTTTAACTCTTTGCTGTAAACCCTTTTGCTTTTGGAAAGGGTGTTCCACTGGGGTTCTTTTGGCGGGGCCGGGGGGCACTTGTCAGTGACACAGAGTATTTAGTGCAGGATCAGGTGGCAGGGAGTCCATAGCAGGGCCCCTTGCATGTTAGTTCGAATATAAAAATGAAAGAAAGTGGAGGAAAACAGCATGTGGAAATGCGTCCAGAATGGACTGCTTGGTGCTGTGTTTTCATGGAGATCTCAGGAGGGTCGTACCTGGCCAGCAGCGGCTGGACGCAGGTGGGAGGGTGATGTGAGCCACCCCGCCCTGTCTCGTCTCGGGGCTACAAGAGTTTCCCGCCCACGCCTGTGTTCCTCAGATGCCAGCCCCGACCGCCTTGTGCAGAAGTGCTCCCATGACTCACCCTGGCACAGAGTTTCGGGGTTGGCTCGCCCCGCAAAGAAGCTGCACATCTGCCGATGGCCCAGTTGACCGAAAGCATTGGTGTGTGGGAAGACAGGGTGCCCCGACCTTCTCCCCCGAACGGCAGCCCCATTCCGCACTGTGTGCTCAGGGACCCAGTTGGAGAGCAAGATGCCTTCTTCCAAATGTCAATGATCAATGCGCTGTCATCTAGTGAGACATTAGAGAAACCTCGTGCGCTATTTTAATGCCCAAACGTCACGGTCTCTATTTTAACGGTGATGTCCCTCTCACACGAAACACGCGTGGCCATTCTTCTGAGCTCACATTTCCCCAGGATCCCACCTGTGGGGTTTCCCTTTCCTCGATAAGGAAATGGGAAAGGCCACGTTCATAGAGGGAGTGGCCCATGGTCATTTTGGAGCTCAGACCACCAGTGAGTGGGGGGAGACAGGTGTCCACTAAAGTTTCTCAGAAAGTTCTGCGTGTGCTCTGACCTTCCTGCCACCATTTCGATGCTCCCGCGATCCTGGGCTCTCTCCCGCCCCCTGCCCTGTGTTCTTTGTGCCGCCAGCTGCCTCACGCCCCAGTACTCGGCGGGGGATTCTCCTTCTCGCCGGTGCAGGCTAAAGGCAGTCTTCCATCGGGTGGTAGGTTGCGTTGGGCACAACTGTTCTTGTGGCCCCATTCCACACCGGGGCTCAATGACGAGCCATGAGGAGCCCCCTCCCGGGTGTGTTTTGTGTCCCGAGACAGCATTTTCTCTCATTCAATAATGTGTGGACGCCCTTGCCGCTGATCCTACCCTGTCTTTTCCTTACAGCTGGAAATGACGCCGGCAAAGCCCAGGAAGCTGTGAGACAAATACAAGAAGAGACTTTGAATGACCAAGGTAGTGTTCTTGAGCCCCGCGGGTCTTGTCCTCGTTCGGAGTTGGTGTAGGTAGCGGAGCTGCAGGCCCGGATGTTGGCTCACGAGTGCGGGTGGGTAGACGTGTCACTCAGGGGTGGGGGTGTCCCTCTGTCTTGTGCATTTCTCTTGGGGATTTCCAGTCCCCCCGGACAGTGCTGAGGAGCGGCAAGCGTGTCCCGCTGATTGCGTAGCTCTGTGTAGGCATCTTGTGATGAAAGCGTTCGAATGCACCGGTCGGTTGCATATGTTGTGACGGCGGGACCTCGTTCCGTTCCGTGTCCATCTGCAGGGCTGGGGGCCCTCAGCAGCGTGTCTCACGCCGGCACCGTGAGAGGCAGCTGCCAGCAGGTGCGTCTACTGGCTGCCGGTCCTGGGCTGCCGGTCATTCCATCACGGATGTCTCCGGCGCCACCTTGCTCTGTGGCCGACCCGGTAGTGCTCGCCCTCTCGACGTGTCCAACCCGAGCGGTGGACGCCTGTCTGGAACATCTCTCCTGCTTGCCAGTGCTGCTGAGTGCTTTCTGAGCCCCGCTCCTGGGCCTCATGTTCAACAAACAAGATGCACATCCACCATCTTGGACTGGATCCAACCAAGATGGCGCTTTGAGTGCGTCCCAGACGCTGGGGCTCCTCCTGTCTGAGCTTATGGTGGTGGTGGTGGTTGATCTTCTCCTTCTCCTCCTCCTCCTCCTCCTCCTTCTTCTCCTCCTCCTTCTCTTCTTCTCCTTCTTTTCCTTCTCTATTCTCTTCTTCCTCTATGTCTCCTCCTCCTTCTTTTTAAGATTGTATTTGTCTGTTTGAGGGAGAGCATAAGTAGGGGGAGGAGCAGAGGGAGAGGGAGAAGCAGACTCTGCACTGAGCATGGAGCCTGACGTAGGGCTTGATCCCATGACCCTGAGATCATGACCTGAGCCAAAACCAAGAGTCTGTAGCTCAACCGACTGAGCCACCCAAGCACCCCACTGGTGGTTCTTAACAAGGCAGGAGGGGGAAGGAAAGCCATGGGTGGCAAGTCTAGTGAGCCCCTGGCCCATGGGGTGCCCTTATTTCCCACCTAGTTTGTTCGAGGCAGCCTTGAAAGTTGCCGTTTCACTCTGTGCACGCAGTGGGGGACGTTCCGGCTGTCTCTGACCTTTGTGGCCCGATCCCTTTGAACCTGGGACAGAACGTGGAGGGGAGCTTCCCCGTAGCCGAGCGCCAGTCCGGCTCTTTGCGAAACACCAGGCAGCTGCTGCAGACGGGAGCTAATTCCTTCTGCCAGCCGCCCTGCGCAGAGACGATCGGGACACATGATCCTCGTCCCCGTCCCCACTTAGCGTGGCTCGAGGAGGTGGCGTGCTGCAGCACTGTTGCGTCCCAGCCCTGCTGCATCGCGGGGAACAGGCTACAGATGCAGATTCCCAGCCCCACGAGGAGCCAGAGCACCTGAGAAAGGGGCCCGGGACTCTGCATTTCCCTCTGGTTGAATCCTCACGGCCCCATTACAGGTGCCCAACCCTTGATTTCCAGACCCAACCAGGAGAACACCCAATCATGTGTTCTTTGTGGCTCTCGAAAAATTCTGAGTAAATTTTAAAGAAAGGATAGTTTAAAGAACAGCTTGGCGCAGCTTGCTTGGGCGACCACCCAGGCAAAGGGGGAGCAAAGGTTCATTCATAAAGCTTATGAGTTTCACACGTTGTAACAAAGCTGTAAGTAATATAGCCCTGATTTGTCAAAGGAAGGAATGTTCTAGAAACCAGTTCTAGCATTAGAAACAACGAATGCGGGCTCCCATGCTGTGTGTGGAGATTCAGGTGTGGGTGTGCAAAGCCTGTGCATTCAAGCGACAGCTCTTTGTCAGCTCCTCTGTGCTGAGCTGGAGGGGAGGCCGCTGAGGTCTTGGGGTCTGCAAGGCAGTGAAGGCAATGATTCCTAACGTGCAGGACAGTGTGCTCACTTCCGGGAGCAGGCGCGCCCCTCTCATCGGAGCTGGCGGCTCCTGTTCCTTCTCTCCTCTCAAATGCCGCCAAGTAGACACGGAATTAGCATCTGGGGGATCCAGGCCCTGGGGTGGCTCAGCCTTCAGGGGCCCACTTGCCGTCTCAGGACCCTCAGCCCGTCTCGATGTGCGCTGCACCCCCTCACTGCCTCCTGCTCCTGGGTGTGTCTGTTTATGAAAAGGGCAGACCCTTTGTGTGCAGAAGTATAGCTGTGCGTCCTTGGGGGGGGCGGCTGGTCCTGCTCTGGGCTTTCTGCTTCTTAGAAGGGGACCAGCAAAGGCCCCGAGGGGGGTCACCGGGTCTTGGGTGAAGCCTGGCCTGGGAGTGGACATGGGAGCCAGGGAGGTGTCTGGACCCGAGCCGGACAAGCTCCGAGGTGTGCAGCCTGGGTACTCGTGATGGGGACCCCGTCTGAGGTGGTTGCCTGGGTCCATTATGACCAAATGGGTTGATAGGGTGAGCAGGGGGGAGGAGGTGCGAGTCAGACACACACACACACGCACACGCACAGGCTTTTTTAAGTGAATCTTGGATGCATTGAATTAAACGACAAAGTGACACTGTACTACGTTTAGATCAGAAGCCGAGCCTTTGGAGGCGTTGGTCGGTGGAGAGCCCCCCTCCCGGCACGTCAGGTGCAGGATGCTGGGGCCCCGCTGGGTGGGAGCGTTGGGCCAGTGTCCTTGAACAGACTCTTGCTTTGGCTGAATCTGCATCCAGGCTCAGGGACCCCCCGAGACACCGTCTAGGCAACCCGGGGCCTCTCCCTGTGCCTGGGACAGCAGGTCCCCGTCCTGTTGGCACATCTCCGTGCGGTCAGGTCTAGGTCGGGAAGCTCTCCAGAGCTGAGCTCAGAGGGAGACGCTTCTCCCCAGACCAGCGTGCACCCACTGGAGCGTCCGAAATTCTTGCCCACACACCGCCAGTAACGCAACGTGGATTGACGCCCATGGGAGCCACACTTATTCGTGGATTATGGCTCTTCCATGATTCCCGCATTGGGTGATTGTGTCTCTGTGGATTCTGTGAATTTTTTTCTTCCTGAGCAAGCAAGCAAACATCCTAACCACATCAGTGTAGGTCCTTGTCAAGAACACAGTGATTTCTCAATGTCTATACGCTTTCCAGACAATTTTCTCTTCCTCTCTGAACTTAATGTAAGTAAAAAAAAAAAAAATCTAAGCTCTTAGTTACTTTCTGGTACTTTCTGCCTTTGAAGTCCTGGTCGGTTGAGATCCTACTTTGGGTTGGGGTGAGGGATGCCCGCATACCACCCTTCAAATATTCGAGCTCTGGGAAGCATAAATTGATGAGTGTTTTCAGGAACCGAGGCAATACAGCCCATTTCTCAACTGAGAGACTTTCCAGGGACCAGAGTTTGAATACCTTACCATCGTGTATCGATGGCACCAAAACCTTTATTGCTCTTCAGTCATAACTGCTCAAGAAATCTGTCTGGTTTAGAGCAGATACTCTTGCTTCTAGGACCAAAATAAGTAAGTAAATGAAATAGAAAATAAACATGCGAAACCCAACACCGCCACGAAAATAAAAAGACCTAACAGTGTCCCAGCGAGCCCAAATGGGAATCGAGAATTTAAATACCATTAAAGGACTTAAGAGAAGGTAATTCTGTTTTGGACATTTGCCATAGACTCACACAAAGCCGTGGCATAAATTCCCTGATCCTAAACCTTCAGTAGGATCCCATGGAAAATACGGAGTCTGCGATCTTCTCTCAAAGGCTTTGCTTTGTGTTGTTCAGGAGTATCTTCTTGAGCAGTCTCCGTCTTTCCTAACATTGTTCCGCCAATAATAACTTGCTCCGTCGTCACTGAGAAGAAGGGCCCACTGTTTGACTCTTGGGCTTTTTGCTCACGTATTATGTCCGGTTTGCTTTCATTGAAAGAGAACTCTTCCTATGCCAGGAAAAGCCAGTCGTGTGCACTCAGCAGTGAGATAGTTCCACCTTAGAAGTACATCTCTGAACTATAATGTGTGGATTATCCCACTGACTATCGAGTACTTTCGCCGTGGAAGCAAAAAATACTATGACGTCAGTTTGGCATTCATCATGGGGACAGGTGTTAGCATCTCTGGATCACAGTCTACTAGTCTGCCATCTGAGAAAGACTCATATCTTGAATGTAGACCTACCCTGCCATGAGTAGACACCTACCATTTTTCTTCTACTCATAGATTCTCTGATTTTGCCAAATGACCCTTCTGGAGCTTGGTCCATTTGGCAAAACTTGAGTAAGTGTCGATCGCACGGATTTCTTTGTTCCCTCCACTGTGTATCCTTTTTCTTTATGACACAGAGTTCTCAACACCCGGTCCCTATGCTGAAGAACTTGAGGGAAGTTTGTTGGCCAATAGTCAACGGTATTGGCCAACAGTATCCATCAAACTAAGAGAAGTTTGAACAATATTCTGCATGGACGTTTAGATCCAGCATATACTCGAGACTACTTCTCTTCCTTAGTTAACATAAGATGGCTCTGATTGACATGAATTTTTCAAACTAGAGTCCTAATTTTTTTTTTTTACCTTTCAATTTTAATCTAGTGTCCCAAGTTAGGCAATAACCAGCCATGCTGGTTACCCAGATGACAGACAGACAGCTGGTTTCCTGGGGGTAATTAGATGTTTTAGAAGGTCACTGTGTCTTTTCCGAAAGCACTGAAGGCGAAGCTCAGCACTCTCTGAAAATTTAATCGGCTACTCTAGCTCTCACCTTGTTCCTTACATTAAAAGGCTCTTCATTTCTCAGGCTTGCAACGATTAATTTTAACCTTTCGAAACACTAGCAAGGTGAATTCTATGAGAGACGGCGATTGTCTGCCTGGTTTCCTTAGCTCCTCTATAAATACCTAGAAGATGAAAAAAAAAAATATCCCACAAGGAAGAGTTTTCGTCCTCAGATTGCCTGCCACCTTCTGCTTCCCCCACCAATAATTTATGGAATATTTTCATGCCCTGCAAGGTCAGAGGCCGGTTTAGTTCCATTCTTCTTTTGGACACTTCTCAAATGGTCCCTTTGAACACATCTCAAGATGCTCTGTGCATCTGAGCTAAGTAATGAGACATCACACCTGTGACAGTTTCAAAAAATTATTCCAGAAACATTACTTCCATAATATTTTTCCCTCTGGGAGAAATGGAGTAGACTTGAGTTACTATGGAACAGAAGCATACAGTAAGAAAGGGTTGGCTTTTTTTTAAACAAAATGTGGAGTGTTATGAAAAGATATGTTATACACATGAGTTAGACCCAGAGATATAGCCGTGTGGAATATGTGGTTTTAAGTAGGCAGAACCCATCGTGATAGTGAGTTAGAAATCCGTTAGACCCCCCTTGTAGCAGGTGCTGTAAACCCTTATGTCCACGAGGGTCTCCCTAAGGTACTGTAAGGCCTTGGAGATAAATATGTATATCTCCTGTACTTGCATGTTTTATCTGAAATGCGTCCCTCATGGAGCCGCATTGCGCTCTCTTCCGAGAGCAGCTGTGGGATTTGCATGGTCCTAGGTGTTTATTTGCAGATAAGGTGGTCCCCGTCTACTCGTGATCTTCCCGTATGTCCCTGTTCCCTCTTGTAGACCCAGGTTTCCACCTGGGGCCATTGCACTTCGGCCTGATGAACTTTGTTAGCATTTCTTTGATGTGGGGTCTGCTCATCACAAGTTTCCATACCTTTCCCTTGTATGAAAATGTCATTACCTTCATTTTTTGAAAGCTTTTTTGTGTGGATACAGATTTCCAGGTTGGAAACGTCTTCTGACCCTCAGGATATTAAAGTTGTTCTGACATGCACCTTTGTCATTTGGGATGGGAAGTCAGCCATAATTATTATTAATATTTCATGAATATAAGGGTCTTTTCTCATCTTTTCTGTTATTTTCTGTTTTCAGTAGTTTCAGAATATGTATAGGTGTGGTTTCCTCCCACCTCCCCTCCATGTTTATATACGGCTTGGGTGTAAAAGGTTTTCTGTATCTGTGAGTAATTGGATATGATCAAATTTAGAGAAGTTGCAGCCATTTTTTTTTCAAAAACTTCTTCTGTTCTGTTCTTTCCATCTTGTTCGTATGCATCTACAATTACACATACATTAGGTAGTGTGGCACTCTTTGGCATTTATTTCACTAAATAAATAAATAATAAATAAAACTGCTCATTTTATCCCAGCTTTTAAAAATTTTGCTCTGAGCTTCAGCTTGGATAATTTCTATTGACGGTCCTCAAGTTCACCAAATTGTTTTTTCAGTTGTATCTATTATACTTTTAATCCCAAGATTGGGTGTTTTTTTTTTTTATTACAACAAAACAAACTGGAAATTTCAGGTTTAGGGTTTCTAGTTGGTTGTTTTTAGTTTGCCTGTCTTTTCGAGATGTTCTTCGTATCCTCATTCTTGACACCCATCTGTTCTTGTAGCCTCTTTAATATGTAGTAGCTACTTTAAAGTCCTTTTCTGCTAAATCTAACATCTGCATCATCTCTGAGTCTGTTTCTATCGAGTTTTTTCCCTCTTGACAGCAGGTTACGTATTGTTTCTTTGCATGTGAGGTGATTTTTGTTGTGTATTAGACACAGTGACTGATCCACGCTATAAAGTTTGGGTTCTATTATCTTCCTCTGAAGAATGTCGAGTTTTGTAGCAAACAATGATATGACTTGCAGGATACCTAGGTTTTGTGGAAGCTCAGCTAACGTCTGGTTATCATAAGTCTATTTCATTGTTGCCCTTGGGTCTTGGGCAGACCTCTTAGTCTTGAGACACAGCCCTTTCTTTAAGACACAGACCATCTCAGGTTTCAGGTGAGAGTCCAAGATGTTCATCAAGTCCTTCCAACTTGGCAGGTTCAAATGTCACCTTGTCTCCCTAACACCAAGCAGCAGCTGAAATTTCTCTGCTCGCCTTTCAACTTTCCAGCTGTTGTTTGCTTCTGAGCTCCTTGGTGTCTCTAGTTCCTGCCTTTGAAATTCAGTACTCAGCCAAGGGATCCACGGGAATTCCGACTCACATTTTGGTGCATCCCCCCTTCCCCATGGCCTTTCAGTTTTAGAATTGTACCTGTTGATTCCAGCTGCTCTAACAGCCCCAAACTTTGACCACTGTCCCCTTAGCCCATCTATTTATTATATTCTGCTCGAGCTCTGCCCCTGGGCAGCCTTCAGTTTTGGCATTGTACTATCAATTCCAGCTGTCCCACCAGCCCCAGACTCCGACCTTTGACTCCTCAGCTCATCTGTTTACTATTTTGTGTTTGAGCAGTGCACCTTGAAATCTGAGAAGTATCTTCAGTGTGGCGGGGGGAGGGATAAATGAGAGCTGCCTTTGGCAAAGCAGGATTTATGGTCATTCTCTAATAAGCTAGTGAGGTTACAATGAAAAGTTTGAGCAAAAGAAACCACGAAAGTCCTTTAGGTTAGAAACTGCTATAATCAGGGAAACAGTCAACATCGTGTTGGATACTTGATATGTACCAGAGGAGTCATGTGTCCTGTGCTTCGAGGTAGGTCTTATCACTGTACACATTTTCCAAATGAGGAAAGTGGGGTCATAAAGAGTTTAGGGAAGTTGCTCAATGTCATGCAGTTAATAAGTGGAGACACTGGAATTCAAACTCAGTGTCCAGGAATGAACTCAGAAATAAGTGAGATCCTTGGGGGATGAGGAGAGGTGGAGAGCAACAGGGAAGAGGAGAAGAAGGAAACTGGTGGACAGGAGTTGAGTTGAGTGTCTATTGACCGGGGTCTTCTAGGAACACTGGTTTGTATAGTGTAGTGTGTTCTGTCCCCGGGAATACCTGGTACACACACACACCGGCTTGCAGGTAGAGTATGTGGTGTAAGTGCACATGTGGATGAGGACAAACAGAGCATTCTATGCTTCCGTCAATGACACAAAATGGCAGCAAGAAAGACATGGTGGTGGGACCACCTCTTCCTATCAGCAGCAACTCAGCAGAGCGAACGACACACTCCCCAAGGGCTCTGAAAATGCCCCCAAGAGCTGGGGAGGGTTCTAGGGTCTTCACAACCCATGATGAGGTCATGGATCCCTCAAATCGCGAACATCACCCCAAGAGGAGGCATAACCCAGGTGCTGCTTGGGTTCTGGATATATATCCATCAACCAGTACAAGATCCTGCTTTCTCTTCTGCCCGTAACATCTTGCTTTTCCACGTTCTGTCTTGGGGGATGTCTTTCTCTGTTAATAAATAGAAGTCCTTATTTTTATGGTTACCTACTCTTCCATTGTGGAGATACACCAAATCGTTTGTCTCACTTCTCATGAATGCACATTTTTTAATTATTATATATGCTCCATGCCCTTGGCTTTGTATCCTTGAGCATTTTTTCACATTGCCCTTGAGACATATTCTGAAACACAGAATGAGGAGTGGAACAGGAATGGAATGACGTTGGCAGGGGGGCCCTCCAGGCTGTGGGCACCAGTCACACTGTCCCTTCTCCCCCGCTATATGTTTTCATGCTGAACTGCTCATCTGGGTGATGATTCAGCCACTTGGTGAAGCTGTGTTAGCCTGAGGAGGACTGGCGAGAGTACAATGTGCTCAGTGACGTAGGAGGCGGATATTGCCATTCCTTGCTTTAGGAGCTGGGGGTAAAGATTCCTCTCTGTCGGGCGTCTGGGGGGCTCAGTGGGTTAAAGCCTCTGCCTTTGGCTCAGGCCATGATCTCAGGGTCCTGAGATCGAGTCCCACATCGGGCTCTCTGCTCAGCAGGGAGCCTGCTTTCCCCTCTCTCTGCCTACTTGTAATCTCTCTCCTCTCTGTCAAATAAATAAAAAATCTTAAATAAAAAACAAAAAGATTCCTCTCTGCCTGCTCTGCCTGGGTGATTTGGTCACCCATCTTCACATGCCTCAGGCTAGGCTTCTAAACCTGGAGCTCACCTACACATACTTGGCACGTTATACCATGGGGTTGGTTCAGCCCTTTTCTCCTTCTCAAACTCATATGTCATCACTCTATAGCCTGGAACATCCTGATAAGCCCTGGGTGTGGACAGGGAGGGCTTTCTGCGGAGTTCTGGTGCTTGGCATGCCTGTCCCTTGGTCACTTACATCATTACCATCCAGGCATGGGCTTTGCCCATCAGACACCTGCCCTGGCTCGTCCTTTCAGTGTTCCTGTTTTGCGTACTTAGTTGACGTTGTGTTTTCACCCACCTGATGCTGGAGAGAGAATAAAAGCATTGATATGATACCCTAGGATGGCGAGGATTTCCTAAATTTGCTATCTTAGAGTTGGCTTCCTCTCTCTGGTTTTCCAGGGCACACTTATCTATAGGACTCTCACCTTACAGAGTGACCTTCTACTTCAGACCAAAGTCTGTATGTACTTGCTCATAAGATTAAAGGTGAGAATACATTTTTAAAATTTCCTTTTGGGAAACAAGTCACAAAAAGCCCTCTTACCTGTAACACACGTTCTTTCTTTGTACCTGGGGTGGGTAGAAGGCATCACCATGAAAATTGCTCACCTGACAGCTATGGCCAGCCCTGTTTGAATCTTGACTTTTATTTTAAAAAAAAATTCAACTTTAATTTTTTGTGGCACTTTAGGCTTATAGAAAATTGAGCTCATAATACAGGGAATGACCAACCATGCCGCCTGCCCCCTTCCGCAGTTTTGCTGATTATTAACATCTTGCATTTTTATGGCACATTGACTACAATCAATGAACCAATATGGACACATTATTGTTAAGGGAAGTCCCTGGTTTACATTAGGGTCGCTTTTGGTGTTGTACATTCTATTGGATTTGGACAAATGTACGGTGATGTGGTTTCACCATTATGGTTCCATATAGAGTCATTTTTTTTTAAAAGATTTTATTTATTTGACAGCGAGAAACACAGCAAGAGAGGGAACACAAGCAGAGGGAATGGTAGCGGGAGAAGCAGGCTTCCTGCCGAGCAGGGAACCCGATGTGGGGCTCGATCCTAGGACCCTGGGATCAAGACCTGAGCTGAAGGCAGACACTTAACGACTGAGCCACCCAGGTGCCCCTTTATAGAGTCATTTTATTGACCTAAAAATCTTCTGTGCTGTACCTACTCATCCCTCCCCATGGAACCCCTGGTGACTACTAATCTTTTTACTGACTCTATGCTTTTGCCTTTTCCAAAATGTCCTAGAGCTGGACTCATAGTACATAGCATTTTCAGACCAGCTTCTTCCCCTTAGTTACAAGCATTGAAGAATGCTCTGTATCTTTTCATGGCTTGAGAGCTCCTTTTTTTCACACTGAGTCTATATTTTTATTAAGGATGAACTGCCCTCTACACAGGATTCTGAATGCTCATGAGTAAGCACACACCGAGCTAGGCGGTAGGGGGTTTACACAAAGGAGGATGAGCGGCCATGCACAATGTTTTCAGTTTTTGAAAATCCACCTCTCGTGTTGCCTCAAAGGATGGTTAGGGTCGGGGTCTGACTAAGGTTTAGGGTCAGGGTTACAGCCAGGGTCAGGGTTAGGGTCAGAGATAGGTTCAGAGTTAGGATCTAGGGTTAGTGTTACGGTTAGGGAGAAGGTTGGGGTCAGGATTACTGTTAGGGTCATGGTCTCTGTTAGGGTCAGTGTCTGGGTCTAGAGTTAGTGTCACGGTTAGGGTTTGGGTTAGGATCAGGATGATGGTCAGGGTTGGGGCTATGATCAAGATAATGGTCTAAGCTTAGTGTTAAGATTAGGGTTCCTATCAGGGTCTAGGGTTAGCATTAAGGTTGGTGAGGGGTAGGGTCTAGGTCACAGTGTAGTATTATGTTAGAGTTAAGATTAGGGCTAGGGTCTTGTTCCGGGTTAATGTGAGTTTAGAATTTAAATGTTGGGAAATTGATGTTAGAATTAATTTTTTCTTATGGTTTGGGTCAAGCTGTGCATCAGTTCAGGGTTGAAACGAAGGTCTGTCTCATGTTTGGGGGTATAGCTCAGGGTAGACAACGTGGAGGTACGTTAACATCAATTTTGGTGCCTGTAGGTTACGGATTTGGGGTGGCTGTTGCTGTAATTTGATTGTCAAAGTCTCATCTCACTTTGCGGGGCATCTCCAGCTGGTGTCTGACTGCATATTCTTCCTGGTGTCATGTCTGGATGTATGTCTTTTATCTGAGTATCGACCCCCTGACACGCACACCTGCTTTGCAGGAACCCCATCTAGAGTCTGAGTTGACTTCTGTCTCTCACCTTCTTCCTTGGCCAAGGGCATCCCCTGGCCCCCACGGCCTCCGTGCCCCAGGGGAGCTTTTGCACGTGCTCGGGGCTGGCATCTGGCATCTTCTGTGCAAATGGGTCTTGTCTGGAAGATGTCTCAGTGTCAGCCGTGCTGTGGACGGGGTTGTTTTACAAGTTAATTACCCGGAAGATTATCATGTGGTTTTAGAGGTGCCTATTGTTGGCCCTATTTAACAGATAAGAAATAATGAGCGTCGTTCCAACAGTCACAAGGTGGCTTTGTCAGCTCAATGAGAGCGCCTTATCCTGGCTGCCTTCTGGCGTGTTGGTCTCTGCCACCCAGAACGCAGGTTGCGGACCGTGAGGGGGAGCCTCTACCAGCAACGCTGGACCCATCCTTGGAGGGCCCTCTCCTGCCCCAAGAAAGAGGCCCCCCACTCTGGCAGCAAACCCTCCCTGCCCCATACAATGTTTACCAACTGCTCCCTCCCTGCTCTATGTCAGGCCCTCAGATTTGGTCCTTTCCAGCCTCTCCTTTTATTCAACAAACACCTCTGTATTTTAGCTCTGAAAACCATTAAGGACCATTAATAAAGCTGCAGTTTCTGAAATGGCAGGAAGGTGGAAATTGGGGCTGTTTGCTCTGTTTCGCACACTCTGGAGCCCCCATGTACCTCCAGCAGGGGCTCATGCCCTGGGAGGTGTCCAGAAGGGGAAGGAGGAAAGGTCCCCATTGAGATGCTCCTTGCTTAAGTCAAGGAGCTCAAAAGAGCAAGGCCTCAGACCACGCACTGCATCATTTCCCATTGCTAGGAATCTCCAGGTATTATTATCATTTTTTAGGGAGTGATGGTAACAGTGGTGGGGTCGGGGCATGTTCAAGAGCCTCAGTGGGATGGCAGATGCACTTGAGTAGGTGCAAATTCCTTGTAGATGCTCCCCTGGGCTGATTGATGGCCCCCAAGAAGATAACACTGATGGACGGATGGGTAAACAGCTGTGGTCCATGCATAGAATGGAGTACGACTCAGCCTTGAAAAGGAAGGACGTTCTGCACCTGCTATGACCCGAATGGACCTCAAGGACACGGTGCTCAGTGACACGAGGCAGACACGGAAGGACAACTCCTGTGTGATTCCATGTATGTGGGGTCCCTAGAGGATTCCCATTCACGGACACAGAGAGTAGATTGTGGGGCCACAGACTGGAGATGGGGTGGGGAGTTAGAGTTTCATGGGATAGAGCTTCAGTTTGGGGCAATGGAAAGTTCTGGAGATGGATATGTATTTTACCACAAGCTTCTTGCCATGGGGTCCCTTTGTCCATCCTAGTGGCCCCATTGAATGGGAGCAGCAATAACCCCATAGAACTCACTCACCTATGGTGTCCACAGACTTGTCACCCCCACTTGGCCAGGGGCTTCCTCAGGAGTGAGCGAGGGACCTGAGGAAGGTGCCCCAGCAGATCACGCAACTCAGGTTCTGGGGGTCCCTGGAGGTTCCTCCCCTTCCAGGGGAGAATAAGGGTATGGAGCAGGCAGCCATTTTCTCCAGATGATTCTTTTCCAAGAATCCATGCTCCCCCCACTCAACACTGGTCCCTTTGCACGTCTTTGGTCTGGCTGAGGTCTCAGAGTTGGGGGACCCACGTCACCCCCCAACCTTTCCTCTGTAAGTTCTACTCTGACTTCGTATTCCTTCATCCATAACCTTGGCACCCCAGTCAACAGTGTGGTGGGAGGAGCCTCCTTTTCATATTTGCTTTTAATGATTAAAACTTGGAATTTCCACATGCCCAAATGCATTAATTTTTGAACGTGACACTTCGAAAGCCCATTGGCAGACGATTCACAGCTAGGAAGACAGTATTTTATAAATAATAAAAATAGAATCTGTGGCATTTCTATTCCATGCCGAGAATATGGCCAAAAAATATCGAGAGAATTTATAAAGCCCTAAGTTCTTGAATTAGTAAGAAATGGGGGGAAAAATTGTGTCTGGGTGCCCTGAGACCAAAGTAAAAATTAGAGATAGGGATATGGAAGGATTTGTGCAGAAATAAAACACCAAGTGGGAACAGAGATTAACAAGGTTAATAATCATTTCCTTTAAAAAAATGAAAGAATAATAATTCACCAAACCATTTTTCACCCTCCACCCTGCAAGAAGAATGAGAACAAATTAAGTATGACTTGGAACAAGAAAGAGGAAATAACGTCTAATAAAATGTGATTTAAATTTGGACGAAGAGCAATTTATTCTTGACTCTGGGCTAATATCTTTGATTACCAGTTAGAAAAGGATGTCTTATTCCAAAAAAAAAAAAAAAAAAATGGAATTTTCCCAAATTGATGCTGAGAGAAATGGAAATCACAAACAGATCAGCAATCTGTGGAAATAGCAGATGTCAGAGCTGTCCACTAAAAAGCCCTGCCTGTGATGGACTTCCTTTACATTTTTCCTAAGCCTCCAAGGGTGATCTAGACCAAGGGACTGTAGATTGCCACCCTGGACTAAAGCTGGCCCTCCGCTTGTTTTTACAAATAAAGTTTTATCGACACACAACTGCACCCATTCATTTACTTATTGAGTGTAGCTGTCTGTTCTAGGACAAGAGTGGAAGAGTTCAGGCCACAAAGCCAAAAATATTTATCCCCCGGTCCCTTATGACCAAAGTCTGACAGCCCTTGGTTTATGTCATTCAAAGTGACCAGAGCCACCAAGCTTACTCTACGTGTTAAATAGAATAAACTATTTAATATGTGTTTTCTTCCCCAATGGGCCACTTCCAAAGCAAAGTCACAGACCAACCCTGCTGACCAACCCAGAGACAGAATATCTAGCTTAACATTAGCTCCTGGGTAGGCTTCTAGGTTTGAAAATGCCCCTTGATGCAAATATATCTTCATTCACTTAGAGAACAGTAGTACATTGCAGAAGATGATAGTAACTCATTCAGGATAATTCCGTATCCATTAATTGGTAAACGTCTGAAGAAATTAATTCTGTAGCAGCAGCAGGGAGGCTGAAGGTGTTCTGTCTACACCTGGAGCATGAATTGAATGGATAACAGGTGGATTTCCTTGCAACCCTGAGGCTGGGGATTGATTCTGCCCTGCTGGAATGAAATGACACGAGCATGGTCCAGAAGTAAAGGCAACTGTAGTCAGTCAGTGACGTCTGCTGTGGTTATGGGGGAAGGACTTTGGTCGCAGGCCACTTTCTTGCCCTTCTGGCGCGTTGTCTCATAAGCTTGATAAACCATTAGTCACTTAAAGCATCAACAACCACCGGCCACCACTGTGACTCTTTAATACCGTCAGATGTGTTTGCGTTCTTGCGCACGTGGAATTTACATTCTAGCTGGAGAGGCGAATTAATACAAGGATAGCCTACCCATGGTCCTCAGTGAGCAGAATTATGATCAACACTCTGCAGCCATGTTCTCTAAGCAGCCCTCTTAAAAGATGTGGTTGCATCACCCACTGTGAGGCTACCGTCTGATTTTCCAGCCACCAGTCGGTTCACTCCTTGCAGTCTCTTCTTTCTTGACTCTTTTATGCCTCAGCGCTTGAGCCCAGCATCTCACCCTGCATCCGTGGGCACTGCATCCGTGATCGTACTGTTAGCTCGTGCTGATCCATTTTTTTCCAAAAGTCCTGGCAGCTGGAGCTCTCTGCCTGCTCAGCACGTTCAGGACTGAACTTGACCTCTCCTCCCTGAGTCATTCAGTCAGTGGTGCCGTCCCCTCCCAGCGGGAGGCAAGACCCTGGAGTTTCCCTGATGGTTTCTTCCACCTCTCCATTTTTCTTTCTATCTTCAATCAGGAACCCTACACTTTGTCAACATCTCTCAAAAGCACCCGCTCTGTTTCCATGTTGCTGCTGCTATCCCACCCCAGGTCACCCCTGGCCTGGTCCATAACACAGCCTCCTTGCTGGCCTCCGAGCTCCCAGGTTCTCACCAATCTGGACTGTCCACCCTGTAGTCCAGAGTCATGCTACTGCCTTACCTGCGTAAACTCATGTGGGTGGAGAACCTTCCATGCCTCTTTTCCGTGGCTCCACATGTGTGCACGTCATCTCTGCCTCTTGGCTGTTCTCTTCCTGACCATCCAAATCCTACTCAGAAGAGTAGAAGCCACAGAAGAACTTCTTGGCTGTTATTTTCTTCCTGACCATCCAAATCCAACTCAGACTTCTCGGAATCCACAGAAGACCCTAAAGGAGCTCTCCTGAAGTCAGATGCCTTCACTCCTTGCTCCTGTAACCTCTCCCTTATCACCTACGTCACATGTTGTGCCGTGGTTTGTCTAGCTGTATCACTGATGTCCCCGGCTCACAGATGGCCCCTGGCACACCAGAGGCACATGAAAAACGCTGCCTAACACAAAAAAATGTTGGAGAACATGTTGTACATTGGGAGATCTCAGTGAAGGGAGACTGCTATGGTGATGACCACCATGGTCATGGTGGTGATGATGGTCATGATGGTGATGATGATGGTCATGGTGGTGATGGTGATGATGATGGTCATGGTGGTGATGGTGATGGTCATGATGGTGATGGTGATGGTCATGATGGTGATGGTGATGGTCATGATGGTAATGATGATGGTCATGATGAAGCCAGTGATGGTGATGATGTCACATGATATTGATGGTGGTGTTGATGGAGGTGATGGCAATGGTGATGATTGGTACTCTCTTACCCACCATAGCTATGATCACATAACATCACAGAATTTGGGAAGTGATGCCCAGAGACTCTCCTGGATTCCCCAGGGACGCCCAGCTAGCCGCTGGCACTCATTTTGCAGTCATGTCCCCTACTATAGTCCTTTCCTGCTGTGCTACAGAAGAGACTCATTAATTCTGTGGCTTCACTCCATGCCCTGTATTGGATCATATTTAATTCAAGATAATTGTCTGAGTGAATATTGGAAGAAACTAATTTGCATTGTCTATTTGACCTTGGACACTCTATTTCCTCCAATTTTCAGTCTTCTCTCCTGGGCTAAAATTTTGCAACTTTTGCTCCAACTGAGATCACATTCTTTTCCCCTGACACTACCAGAAATGAAATAATTTGTGCGCATATTCATTTTCATCGATACCTCTCTCACTTGGGATGGAGGTTTCTGGTTAGAGATCATGTTTAATATTGCCTTTGTCACTTGACAGCCTTGCTTTTGCATAGAGCATTTATCAGACATCCTCACCGTCACCATGGTAGCTGGATACGCGTTGCCTTGGTTAAAATACACTCTCTCCAGGCAACATCCCATTAAAAACTACTCAGTCATTTCCAACTTTCTTATATCAGAACCGCGATTGAACCCGACTTCTCTATTCTTTCTGGTGCCTGGAATTTGCATCTTACAAAACCACTTGTTCCGAAAGCCCGTACTCAGTGAAGTCGGTTCACGCCACTTCGCTCTTGCCTGTGGGCAAAGGCACAGAGACACCACACCTCCGAAGAAATGTCAGAAAAGAGAACTGATTTTTCTCTTCATTCCATCCAGGGAAGGATCAATCTGAAGGTTGTAAAGCGATTCCAGGGCAGTGATCATTCCGCGCCCTCCTATTTTATTCAACTCTGAATTCTGCGAATTCTAATAAGCACATTCCTCCCATCACACCTCCCTGTCTCCTACCTGTGGGAAGTGTGAGTCGGGGAAAGAAACTCGGCCTGCGTCGGTTAACCACACTTTAACTATGTCCACCTAGTGGGGATGGGACCGCCGTAATGCCACGTAAGGCTCTTGATCCGCACACTTCCCTGGACAATTCGCGAGGTCCATTCTTCATTAGAAACATCCTCGTTGTAGGCAGCTGTCTCTAGACTGTTCTGTGGCCTGGCCGTCTGAGCGTCTATCCCTGCCACGTCCTCCTCCCCGGGGGGAGCCTAGGGAAGCTGGCTGGGTCTGCCACCCTCCCTCCCTGCACTGAGCAGCTGACGCCCGCCTTCATGCCGGTAGACTGACAAGCCAAGGATTGTGGTCGAGGGCCATCCAAGATCACTTCTCCAAGCAGTGGAGATGGTGTTACTAAATATTTTCGTTAAGCCAGATGAGTCTCGGAGAGCCCATAGGACCTCTCAAAGCATTCTGCCCTCTGCAGGTGACCGCGACGCTGTTGGCCGTCCAAGCTGTGGGCGATGTAGAGATAGTGCTTCCCCGAGGAGCTGACTCTTCCCGAGCTGAGCAGCTTGGGGAAAATGCCACACTCCAGCCACCAGTCACCACTCCGGTTCTCCACATCCAGAATCAAAAACAGGCACCTGCCAGGGTGGATGAATTAATTCATGCACCTACTGGGAGACTTCTTCTTTCCAAGAGAACTCCCATCATGCCAGATGTCTTGCTTGCTTCCCTTTGGCTGTGGCTCCATCCCTTTGGCTGTGACTCCTTCCTGGGAATCTGAAATGCTCCGGCCTGTCAGGGGCACAACAGAGATGCCTTGTGACTCAACTTCTTACCACACTGACCCGGTCATTGGAGAGATGTGCTAAGGCCAGGTCTGCTTTCTCCTACTACACCTTCCCAGTTTTTAGAGCCCTTCTTTGCCACCCGTGTGGCTTTCAGATGCTCTAAATTTGGCAACTTCTGATTCCGTGAGCTCGCATGTGTGTCAGGCTCTCCCAGACGTGATGGACGAAACCAGATCGGGCTGCCTGCCTGGGGACCTTCTGTGTCCCTTGGTGAGACCCCCGTGTGCGTGTTTGTATGGTCGCATCATGCATTGTCTTCCTGCTGGCTGGCAACATCCATAAATACCTCCTTCTCCTCCCTCTGCAGCTTCATCTGGGGTTGGGTACTTTATATAGTGTCTTTGGGGCCGGTATTAATCTTGGGCCATGGCTGGAGAGCAGCTCCTCAGAACCAAAGGGTCTTGAAGAAGAGACATCCATAACTGGCATTGCAGGGCTCTCTGGGACCCACTTGAGGGACCATCTTCCACACGGTCTCCCGTTTATGACCCCATATGACAGGTAGGCACAGCATCTCATGGCTGGCATCTAGACGCCCTGCTCAGGTTTCCCTTTGGTTGTGGTTTCAGCCTTCTTTGCTCACGTACCTGTGCAGAATAGCTGAACTTTAAGGGCTGAAACGATATTTCAAGACAAAACACACCTTGTGACTGGTGACAAATGCCCCTTGTGCGGAAATCAGCAGATAATCTCAGAAACGTATGGAGGAATGTCCGATGTCATCACACCTCTTTCTTAGGAGCTGCGTGAGTGTGTTGGGGCTGTTGAAATCCACCAGTACTCATGGGGTAGCTTACAAGAGAAGGAATCCATCCTGTCTCAGTTCTGAAGGTCAGGGGCCTAAGATCCAGGCGGGGCAAGACCCCTGAGGTCCAGGCGGGGCAGGACCCCTGAGATCCAGGCGGGGCAGGACCCCTGAGGTCCAGGCGGGGCAGGACCCCTGAGATCCAGGCAGGGCAGGGCTACACTCCCTCCAGAGGCTCCAAGCGTCCCCAGGCTTGTGTCTGGATCCCTCCCGTCTCTGCTTCCGTCTTCACGTGGCTTCTCCTCTGTGTCTGCGTCTCTCCTCCTCTGTCTCTCACACGCACACCTGTCATTGGATTGAAGGTCATCCAGCATGGGCTCATTTCCAGATCCTTCACTTAATCACATCTATAAAGAGTGTTTGTCCAAAGATGGCCATACTCTGAGGTTCTGGGGGACCTTGTCTTTTGGGGGGCTAGCCCTCTAACCAAGACATGTGGGAAGATGAGAAAGGCATCAGATACAGACATGGTGGGGGGAATTCCTGCCCCAATTACATAAGCGACTGATTCCTGTTCATTGATTTAGCCTGGATATAAAGTTGAAGCAAGTACAGTCAATGTCTCTGAGCAGGCGAATGAGGGAACATTGCTCACCGGCTTCCATCAACCGCAAGAAACCATAGTTCACCTCTTTGCAACCCCTCCTTCTACCTCAGGCAGTAATCTAAGATACTCAGATGATTTTGATGATTTTTTTCCCTCAATGCCAGCCTTCATTTTCATTACTTGGGAATTCATTTTCTTTTAAGCTGTTCTCAAGGAGAGGCTTGGAAATTGCAGTGTCTGTATGAGTCTGTTTACCTGTTTATACCTATTTACTTATATTTACCAATATCTTGATAGATAGAAAATACACATATATTAAGTATAAGTAAAAGTATATACAATACTTATAAAATGAATACATTTCTGTTTATTTATAGATAGATGGTTACACATACAGAGAGAGATTTTTCTCTATATTTTTTTTATTATAAAGTGATGTTTTAAGTAATTCCGAATAGTTGTTTTTGCTAGATTTGCCCAGAGAAGTTTAAGGAAGTACGTGGTGAGTTTGGTTGGGGTTTCTGAGTCAAATCAGGAGGCTGAGAATGGTCAGGGCACATGTGAGGTTTATTGAGTATAAGGTGCATTATGGGGCCTCTCTATGTTCTCAGAGTCTACAAATTAGGACTTGGGCTGACATTCTCTGAGTGAAAAATGAGTATTCATTGATAAACTCACTCCACTCGTTTTTTTGGTGTTCTTTAGATTATTAGTAGAATCTCTTGTTTATCTGTCAGGTTCTGACAGTGTCTGGTGAAACCCTCGAGATCTTAAAAAGCCTGGTGTTCCAACATTGGCAACTGGAGACGAATACATTTTTACCCGTGCGTGACTTGGTTCTTCCGTGGTGAATGGCTCTGAAAGCTGGGTTTTCATCCAGCTCAGTCCCCGTGGGGTGATGTCCCTGGACAGCCTCTGTGTGCGTGGCTCAGTCTCCAAAACACAACAGCCACCCCCGTGCCTGGTTCCCTCCTAGAATCTCAATGCCCCCAAGCAATCTACAGCCACTGTCGTGCAAAACCATACGAGGTCATTTTAAGAGAAATGCATGTTACTAATTTGCAATAAAAGTCAGGCACGCTTGCAGAAGACTTCTTTCCATATAACATCATTATGTTCAGCTGTAGATGTGGCTTTGTGAATGATGCCGTTTGGATTTTCTCTTCCTGTCTCCTCACTTTCTTAATTACTTACCTTTGTGTACTTTCACTCAGTTAGAAGTTGTGGACTGAACCCCTTGCAGACTGAAAGTTTCCAATTCCCCCTGGAATTCATCTCTGCAAGCCCGACGGCGTAATGGGATGGTATTAAGGGGTGGGACCTTTGGTGGGTAAAGACGGTTGGACCAGGTCATGAGGGTGGGCTCCCCATGATGATATGAGGGTCCTGATAAGAAGGGGACACCAGGGCTGTTGGATCACACCCTTTCATTCTGTGGAGAAATACTTATCTAATGTCTGTAAGCCTCCTGGTCTGTGCTAATTTGTTATCATAGCCCACACAGACCAAGGCGCTTATACCATTCATAAAGTGTATTGTCCGATTAAAACAAAAAAATAAGGGGCACCTGGGTGGCTCAGTCGTTAAGCGTCTGCCTTCGGCTCAGGTCATGATCCCAGGGTCCTGGGATCGAGCCCCGCATCGGGCTCTCTGCTCAGCAGGAAGCCTGCTTCTCCCACTACCATTCCCTCTGCTTGTGTTCCCTCTCTCGCTGTGTTTCTCTCTGTCAAATAAATAAAATCTTAAAAAAAAAAAAAGTGTGAAGACCTGTAAAGAAATTTCCAGGCGATGGACGAACATATAAGACCATTATATGTATTAAGTAATTGTAGAAACCACTACTAACAGCTGTGTTTGAAATAATCATGTGCCACATTGATGTTTGGCATCTAAACACATCCCCCCCTATTTTGTGAATGTATAGGAAGTAAAGTTATTACGAGAAATTCTCTGAGTGGCTGACTTTTAAAGACTCATTTGACCTTCAAACAATGCAGAGGGAAGGGAGGCTCACTCCGCCGCCTCCCTGTGCAGTTGAAAGTCCATGTATAACTTTTGAGCCCCCAAAACTTAGCTACAAATGCCCTACTGTTGACCGGAAGCCTTACTGATGATATAAACACTCGATTAGCAGATATTCTGTATGTTGTATGTATTACATACTGTGTTCTTACAATTAAGTAAGCTGGAGGAAAAATGTGACTAAGAAAATCATAAGAGAAAATACATTTACAGTACTTTGCTGTATTTCTTCGGAAAATTGGGGTCTAAGTGGACTTGCGTGGTTCAAACCCATATTGTTTGAAGGTCTCCTGTATACCAGTCAGAAGAGGGAGCTCATGAAATCCATGCAATATGTTGTAAACGGGTTTGTATACTGCGACAACAAGATACCTTGTAGCCATGTGTACATTTGTAGGGGTGGATACATTGTTGCCACGTGATGCATTGTAAACTGTGGTGCACTGTGACCGTGTGATACATTGTAACCATGTGTCGCCTCATAACCCATAACGATGCTTGCAGGTTGTTACAGGTGGTACAGGAGTCGTCTCTTGCCGTGTAACAAAACACCCCAGTCTCATGGTCTTGAAACAGCACACACTTAAGGTACCACATTTTGCATGAGTCGGGAATCCAGGCACAGGTTTACTGGACCTTCTGCTTGGCGGTCTCACAAAGCTGAGTTGAAGTGTGGGTGAGGGAGGCATTCTCATCTGAGGATGAAAATATGACTCTTGTCAGAATTCAGTCCCTTATATCTAGGGACTAACGTCCCCGTTTTCTTTATCTCAACTCCTAGAAAATGCCCTTGGATCTTCGCTGTGTGCTCTGTCCCCTGGGCCATTCACCCCGTGCACTTTGCTTTCTTCTGGCCATCCGGGGACTCTCTGCTGCTACTTCTTGTGTCTGTGGGTTTACCTGAGCAGGTGAGGACCACCACGGGGTAATTTAAGTCCCATCCACTCTGAGGCATTTTCGCCAATGCACAGGTACCCGGGGGCGGGTCCTAGAATCCTATTCCTACACAAGCTAAATGGGACGTATCCATCTGTCGGTGGACATAGGGGAGATTCAGCATGGAGCGTCTTTACCCCTGCTAACAGGGCGTTTTAAGAATTTCAGGTAGACACAATTGTGTCTCTTTCTGATCACAAGTGGGCTACATAAAGGCCTCAGGAGACGCCTTCATTCTAATCTACATGGCGTATGAATATATTGGACTGCATCGCCCAGGGGAAGTGGGTTAGCGTCCGTTCAGGTTGCTAGTCAGCAGAACTCAAAATACAAAAGTGATCCTGGATTATGATGTGGGCTTTATTATAACCGCAAGGTTCTTTTAAGAGGAAGGGAGAAGGACCAGCTGGAGAAGCAAGGATGGAGGAACAGTCACATCCACACAACCCGGCTGGCTTTGCAGATGAAGGAAGGGGCCACAGACCGAGGAATGCTGGAAGCCTCTAGAAGTTGAAAGGGCAAGGAAGTGGAGGGTCCCATAAGGACCACAGCTGTGCCAACAGCTTGGTCTTCGCTCAGTGTGACTTAGATCAGACTCCGGACCTCCAGCACCATAAGAGAATGCCCCTGTGTTCGTTTAAGCCGCGCAGTTTGTGGATATTGGTTGCACCCGCCGTGGGAAACCCAGACATAATCACTAGGTATCTTACCCGAGCCGCGGGTTTCCTGTACTGTGCAGAAACCAACTTCTGTGTGTCAGTTGAGTTCACTTACAACTGTGTCCAGTCTTGAGACTGCACAACTCATGATGATTTTTCTCAAAGACCCTCGGTTCCACAATGCCATCTTTTGGAGGGAAAACCAGCCAAGATTCCAAAACCATTCGAAAAGACAGACCTTTGGTCTCAGATTCCAGCAAGCGGGCTAGATGGGATGACAGTGTCTCCGTCAGTTAATGACCCTCCTAATTGGTCTAATTGCTTTTATCCTGCAAACACTCCTCTGGACTCATTAGTGTTGCAATTATGCCTCAGCTCAAGTTGATTTGAGGAAGCCATGCCGATGCTTCCAAACATGATTTTCATTTGGCAGAAGAGGGCTTTCTGTCCCCACCTTGCCTTAATGTGTTTTGGATTCCTGCTCAGGGACGGGGTGGTTTCGGGGGCTCTCCTCGATACGGTAACGTGGAAGGTCAAAGCCCGCTCTACGAAACGGCTATGTCATAGGAGGCCTCCAACGTCAGCCCACAAAGCCCTGATTTTATTCCTAGAAATCAGGGATTGCCAAGCTGCAGGAAGATGTTCTGTACGGTGGTGTTTCGGGTTGTCGTTGATCATTCCGTTGACCCGTTGCAGATGACTGCCGAACTGGTCGTCGTTCAACGATCACCCAGGCAGCCTACGGTTAATCCGCTCTGTCCTTGCTGGCCGTGTGCGAGTAGTTGGTTCTCAGCCATCAACGCGGGGTCACACGGCCTTGTGTGATTATGAAGGACAAGGGCCGCCGTGCACTCGTGACGTGGGAAGGGAGGGTGAACAGCCTCCGAGATGTGTGTTCTCACTCCATTGGGAGAAGCCGTGCTTCCTCTTTGGTCTTCACTAGGTCCCTTTAGCGGGACCGGAGCAAATTCCGTGCCCACCGCACTTTTGCTCATGAACGGCTAGCGTGATGTAAGCCACGGCTGCAGAGCTGAGTTACCCTGACACGTCCCCAGGCTGACAAAGCCACAAGGAGCCACGGGTCCGCAGGGTCAGCGTGCAGGGAGCCAGACCAGGGGTGTGAGTCCTGGGCCTGGCCATCGCAAGGCACCACAAGCTGCAGTGTTTAAGGACAGAAATGAATCTTCTCAACTTCCCGAGACCGGAAGTCTGAAACCAGAGCTGGTCCGTCCTGGAGGCTCCGAGAGGGAGGATCTCTGGCTTGGAGACACAGCACCCCATCTCTGCGTCTGCCTCCCCAGCACCTCCTCCTCCTGTCTGTGTATCTGTGCTTCTTCTCTTCTTAAAAGGACACCTGTCGTGCTTGATTTACAAGCCACCCTATTCCAAGATGACCCCGTCTTCCCTGATCCCGTCTGCCGTGACTTTTGTTCCATGTAAGGTTCCATTCTGAGGTCCTGGGGGGTCTGGGTTGGAAGATGCCATTTCTTCTGGGAGGTGGGAGGGTCCAGTTCATCCTATGACACCTCCTTGGCACTTGGACTTTCTAACACGTGACATAACTCATCCACCTTATGGGTGGCCCTCCTCTGTCT
>CM053612.1:100976639-100994272 GCA_028646535.1 Procyon lotor
CGCCTCTCCAGACGCCAGAGGAGCAGCGTGGCGCGGCAAGACCCCATCTTTTTTACCCATTGCCTTGATGGCTCTTTACAAGCCTGGATTCCAAGGTCTCTTTCACGGTGAACAAAAACTCTGCCCACTTGTCCTAGGACAGGTGCACGCAGAGACTCACACACGCGTAATGGTGAAGGTGCACTCTTTTTGAGGTTCTTTCTTGCACCAACTCTCCCCAGACATCCACGGACCTCACGTTCAAACATCAAGCTTCCAGAACCTTGGCGAACAAGGAGCACGCCTCCTTTATGAGGGCGGGGGGTGCCTTTTTCTTCCTTATAGCTCGTACGCCTGGAAATGCACGGAAGATCTGGAGATTGCAACGTGAGTCTGCCGTGTCCCCCGGCCGCTGTGCGAGCTTGGGCTCAGGGGAGCCCTGCAGGATGTGGCTGGGGAGACCCTGTGTGTGGCTCGCACAGCCAGCCCTCACCAAAGCTCGGTTTGCACAGCTGAGACGACCAATTCCTGGACGCCGACTTCTTGGAGGAAAATCCGAGTCACACACCAGCGACGTGATGGAAGAATGTGTTCCTCCCGGGGCTCTTGTGCGGACTGGGTAAGTTGTTCTAGACATCTTATGTACCATTCATCGATGGTGCATGTCCAGTAGACCCACTGGGCGCTGACCGAGCTGTTCTCAGCCCCATGACGGCTCAGAACCGATCGGGCTCCAGGTGGCCCCGGTGCACGGGACCCTCTCTCGGGTCCGACGGCCAGGTGCCCCCAGGAGAACACAGTGGAACAAAGTGCTGACTTCAGTCTCCATCTTCTGATCTTTAGTCCCCGACAAAAATGGTTTGATGTAGGGGATAAAGTGTCACTGTCGGATTCCTTCATGCGGGGTCTACCATAGACGGTGCTCGGTATGATTAGCACGGCAGGGAGGCCCCTCTCGCGTCCCCCACAAACACCTGTAGGGCAAGGTCAATTCTGCACCAAGTAGCTTATACAAAGCACACAGCACTCATTCCCCAGGAAGCATGCATGCTCACCAGATTCTCTGGCTCTCCTTGACCCGCATGGCACGGGCGTTGGTCTCTGCGAGTTTGGTTCATGCCAATGCTACGTCCTACATTTACATGGGGTCCTTGGTAAAGTAAGAGAAGCATCCTGAATTTCTGAAATTATAAACGATAACCATATCAGCACAGTCATGGATGCCTGGTTCTTAAAATACCCTTGTCTTTCCCAAACAAACGTATTTTTTTTTTTTTGGCAGCATATGACATTTGAGGGGATTTCAGAAAATATGTAAATTCTTAAAAAAGGTTTTCCATCTTAAATTTTAATGTGGGAAGATTCTCCCCTCTTTAAGTGGCACTAGGCTCCGCAGAAAAGTATGAAAACCATTAAAATCACTAATTCTAGTTTTGTGCCTTGGAGAGGAAAATGCAAATCTATTTGGTCATAGTCAGAAAAATCCTATTAAGAGTATTTTGTTCCTGTTCCCGGGCTTCGTAGATGTGAGGGCACGGATACGTTCTCTGCACCCTGGTTTTAGCAAGGCATTTCCAAATCATCATATGTTTTGTCTTTGGTTTTGACTTTTTTTTTTTGAAGTGAGGGTTAAGAATAAAACTCTCTTTCCATGTTCTAAGTGCTTTAGATGCAATAATCAACCGTGACAAAAACTGGTTGATTTAGAGGATAAAGATTTCACTGTAGGATGCCTTAACGCAGATCCCTGTACCCAACATGGCTTTGACGCACACTGCACAATTATTGAGTAAAATGCCACGGATTGCATAAATTGTATTTGAAATTATCGTAATGATATTTGGGGAGAAATGGCTCATTCCTCAAAAGTCTCCCTGTGGAATTCTTAATAATGATTTTTTTTTTTGCCCCCATCAGCGCCGGATAATCCAATACCACTGTGTCATTTCTAATGTCTGAGATGAAATGAAGCCAGACCAGTTTGACTCTTCTGTTGTTTTCTTTATATTCCCCCATAGACTCTTGGAGAGTTTTATTTCATCTGTTTGAGAAAACCACCATGGTATGTCTAAGATTGGTTCCATTTTTTGTTGGCAGTGAGACCTCCGATGTCATCACTTTTTTCTGCTGATGTCTTCGGCCGACAGCATTTGTCTCCTGTTATTTCTATAATTATAGCTTCTGATCCATCTGTTGGAGGCAGGAAGGACTGAGTGGGTCCAAAGAACAGAGGGAAGTGTGGTATGCCTGACACAGGGAGGGTGGGTAACAGGTAGGGTGGGTGACAGGTAAGGAGATACAGGGAGGTCGAGGCATGAGATCATAGGGTCTTGGAGGGTGTGATGCGGTGATGCACAGTTGCTTAGAGTCTGCGGCATTCAAGGGAGTCCTTGCTGAGGGAACCATGGCAGCTCTGTCTGCATCAGTGCTTGGACAACGGTAAGAAAGGGCAGGTGAGTCTACATCAAGTAGACTGTGATGGTCCCCTCAAGTAGACTATGGTTGTGCCCATCAGGTAGACTGTGATTGTGGTCCAGGGTGGGTGAGCCCATCAGGTAGACTGTGATGGTGGTCCAGGGTGGGTGAGCCCATCAGGTGGACTGTGATGGTGGTCCAGGGTGGGTGAGCCCATCAGGTGGACTGTGATGGTGGTCCAGGGTGGGTGAGCCCATCAGGTGGACTGTGATGGTGGTCCAGGGTGGGTGAGCCCATCAAGTAGACTGTGATTGTGCCCATCAAGTAGACTGTAATTGTGGTCCAGCTTGGTGGAATTCACCCGTGCAAGCCCTACTCCCCCAGTGGGATTGTTTTAGGAGGTGGGGGCCTCTCGGAAGTCATTAGGGTCAGATGAGGGTGGGGCTCCACAATGGGTTTAGTCTCCTTATAAGAAGAGAAGAGCTCCATATGTCCGTCATATGAAGATACACAAGATGGCGGTCATGTTCAAGCCAGGAAGATCCTCCCTGAAATCCTCCAGCCTCCAGAACCGCCCGGAAATAAATTTGTGCCGTTAAGCCCCCCAGTCTACGGTATGTTGTCACGGCAGCCTGAGCTAAGACACCAAGTGAGGTGGACATTGGTTGTTTTTGGCTTTCTGTTGAGCAGTTACTCCTTCTCTCTGTGGAAGCTTCCTGCATCCTTCATAACATTGGTCGTGCAGGATTATCAGCTGGTTACTCAAGCATTCTGACCACCTGTTGTCCCAACTAAGTCTGTCTACATCCATTAAAATAGTTGCCCCGATATGCTGGCCGCCAGAAGCTATGTGGCGCCCAGTGCTTCTTGTACTGTAACCAGACACCGGTGAGGACAAAACACGGGATGGAGACATGAATTGGCAGGGGGATGATTTGCCACCAGCAGACCCCAACTGGAGGGGACGTGGGAGATTTGTTGAAGACGCCTCGTTGCCTTCAGAATGGGTCGTCTGAATCGCCTACATATGAGTTGTCATATTCGAATGTCGAAGAGTCAACTGCTCAGATCCAGTTGGCTGATCATCGTCCATTAGTCCACCAAAAAGCTGCACTTGCTTTGTGGACAGGAGGTGTTGGGAAATTTTCTCAGTATTCCTCTCCTGTGAAATATTTTTGCCCTGAGACAGAGAATCTCAGTGGGACTGGATCCAGCATCGTTTCCTCCAACTCTGTGAGATTTATGCTTGGCAAGGGGTGGTTGAAATAATTATCTGGGGGCACTAACCTGTCCTTTTGTCATATTGAGTAGATACCCTGGTACGCACAGCGTGATTTGGACCAATTTGCACACAAGTGTGTTGGATGTTGCACCTACTGCCTATTTGGCTGAAATTCCCTTGAGCAGCGATCATGCTAGATACCCAAATCCTTTGTTTGGATGTGCACTGGTTTCCCACGGCGGCCACAACAAAATGCCAAACCGGGTGTCTCTGAACAACAGAAAATGTATTCTCTCAGTTCTAGGGACTAGAAATCCAAGGCCAAGGTGTCAATGAGGTTGGTTCCATGTGGATTATCTGATGGAGAGTTTGTTTCAGGACTCAGCGGTTTTTCCAGGAATCTTTGGCAGCTCTTGGCTTGTGGATGCATCCTTCTTGTCTTTGGTTTTCTGTGATATTCTTATAAGGACACTAGCCATATTGGATCCAATCCCATGATCTTATCCTAACTAATCACATCTGCATGAGCAGAGGGTCCGCCATATTCTCTTCTGTGTTCTGAGTTCCTGCCAAGGTGATGTGTTCTCAATCCAAGGAGCTCCGGTGAGTCAGAAGTTATGTCTCTCACTGGGTCACGGACAGGGAAAGTTCTGCCCTGGTTAGTTCTGGTTAGTTTCTATGTACAGTTCCTGGGAAATGACAAGTTTAAGAGTGCGGAGCCCAGGTGTGAAATACCCAGCCATCTCTTCCTTCATAGAGATCCCACGAAATGTCTTCTGGTCATCCCCTTAGTCCTCCTCCAGCTCAGCTCTGCCAACCCTCAGCTGCCATATTAGCTGTTGATGTGTAACAAATGTCCCCCAAATTTAGCAGCATGGAACAAGACGGATGTATTATATCCCGGTGACAGTGGGTCGGGATGCCAGACATGAGTCACCTGGGTCTCAAAAAAAAAAAAAGGCATCGAGGAATTGGTTGGGGCTGTGTTCTCATCTGAAGGTTGACTTTCTCTTCTGGTTCATTCTCGCGGTTGGCAGAATTCACCTTCTCTTGAAGGCATCCTCTGATTCGGTCAGGCCCACCTAGGATAATCTGCCTCTGATGAAGTCACAGTTACCTGATTAGTAACATCCTCCGGGGAATGATGTCCATCATGCTCATGGGTCCTGCTAACACTCCAGGGGAGGGGATTATACAGGGTGTGCACACTAGGTCCACTTCAAAATCCTGCTTACCATAGGTCCTTCCCACCCAGTCCGTGCCTGAGATCCCAGTGTGCCTTCCAAAGAGCTCACCTGATACATCTGACAGGTGCCTTGCCAAATTCCTGAGATGTCCAGACCTACTAATAGGGGTGCCCTCTCTGCTCTGTAAAGGGACTTGATAGACCCAAGTGTCAAGCAAGATTGCAGAAATTAGTTGCATTTTCATGAATTGGATCTCTCTGCTTTTTAAAAGGCACATAGAGGCCTTGTTTGCAAGAGGGTGAGTCTCAAGATATCCCTTAAAACATTTCATAAATGCACATGAGGCTTAGGAAAGCACATTCCTTCCTCTGCCCCAGGCTGAGGCTTCTCAGACATTTCTTGCACCCTCTGCTCATGACCATCTGCCCATCTGGCCCCTCTGCCCAGAGTGTTCTCTTCCAAACGAGGCCACTTATCCTCAATTCTCCCAAGCTAAAAGGGTGATAATCAATTCACTAGTCTGTTGGACACATCGCAAGCCTCAATTTAGCCATCATGGCTTTGCACGCTGTATTTGCCTGAGTGTCTGACCTTGTCTCCAGCCCCTTGGCCAGACTCACAAGGGCTGGGACAGAACCCGGGGTCGACTCAGGGCTGCATTCTCTATGGAGGGACTGGGCTCCTCCTTTCCAAGGAATAAGTGTTAAGTTAAAAATAGCCTTATACAGTTGTATTGGGCCTCTCTGATTCCTTGTAACTGAATTAAGACATTTATAACATAAAATTGGCCATTTTAGTCAGGAGGCAATATACTGTTAGGGGCATGAAGCACACTCACTCTTGAGCAATCATCCCCACCATCACACGCAGAACTTTGCCATCTGTCCAAACTGAAGGTCTGTCCCTATCAAACACTAACTCCCCATCCCTAACCCCCATCCCTAACCACCACCATCCACTCTCTGTCTCTATGGATGGGACCTTGTATATCTGCAATCACACAGGATTTGTCCTTCTGTGTCTGGCTCATGTCACTGAGCACCATGTCCTTGAGGTCCACCCAGGTCATAGCAGGTGCAGAACGTCCTTCCTTTTCAAGGCTGCGTCATATTCCACCATGTGCATGGACCATACTTTGCTCATCCGCTCATCTGTGGATGGACACTTGGGGCTATTCCACATTCCTACTATTGTGAATAATGCTGCTATGAACATGGGTGTGCAAATGTCTCACCAAAACCTCACCTTCAATTCTTTTCGGTATACGACCAGAAGTGGAATTGCTCGATCACGGGGTGGTTCAATTTTTAATTCTTTGAGGCACTGCCATACTGTTTTCCACAGCAGCCGCACCATTTTACATTCCCACCAACAATGCACAAGGGCCCCAATCTCTCTACATCCCTGGTAACACCTGGTACTTCCTGTTCTGTGTTGTTTGTTGTGGTAGCAGCCTTCCTCACGGGGATGCCTAATTCCAGCCATCGTCCATACCGCCTGGAATCCACACCAATCAAGAATCTACATTGATACCTTCCTTGGTAGCTTCACGTATATTTGACTTCTACCATTGCACTTTGCACAGCTTTGGGCCTGAAATTCCCAGAGAACAGCCGGGTATCTCCCAGGATGAGGACAGAATTCGCTTTTACGAGCATTTGTTTTGGTGTTTGGAGGCAGTCAGGGGATCTGAGTTCTGAGGGTTTTGGGCAGAGACTGGTGCCCATTGATGGCTCCATCTTCTCCCCACATTTCCCAGCATGCCTTGCAGGGAAATGCCACGGGAGCGGTCCTGCCTGGTGCAATGTCGTGTGTGAGAACACAGAAGGTGTGTGGCCCACACGTAACTCTTCGGTGTCTTTCTCCACTCATGTTAAGTAAGGAGGGCAGTGTTTTAGGTGGTGAAGTCGCCATGTGAGTTTCGATCCCTATGTCGGCATGTAGAACATGCATGTCCTGGGGATACATACACTTTGTTGTACTAAGACTCAGGGGTTGCAATACAAGCTGACCTCCCCCAACCGATTTCAGGGAAGAACACTGAGCCCTAGCTGGTTTGTGTTACGTTTTGACCCCTTTGAGGAGCAGCAAATGGCGTGTGAACCTAGTCCAACCCAGCGATGGGAGAACAACGCTTGCGAGTTCACACTGAAATTCTCCCACATCGAACACAGCCAACGTGATCTTCTCTGTCTGCCAATCGAGAGTCCAAAGACCTCCTGCCTGATTTTTCAGACAAGAGTAATTATGTTCGTGTTCCTTATAAAGCAGAATAAATTAGTGAATTTTGAGAATCAGTGGGGTAAGACGCTCCTTGGAATTGTCCATTTCTGTGGATGTGCAGGAGGTCCACTTTATGCTTGTGTTCGGCTCATTATTTATGCTCTTACTATGTTTTTTTTCTAATTCTACCTCAAAGGGAATATACCATTGGCATTGAAGTTAGGTTGGGGTTGGCTCACTGAAGACTAGTTACAGGCCCTGGATGAGATCATGAGAAATTAGAAAACCCACCCACGTCTTGCATTGGTCCGTACACTACCCAGGGCGGCATAATAAATCTGAACTACTAAGGTATTCTGAATGAACTTGCATTCAGGATTCTCACAAGAACACATAGTTCGTGGTATGTTTCGAGCTTTTACACCGAGCGACAAAATCTGCTGGGGAACTAAGATCTCACACGATTAATTCCATTCAGGTCAAAATCAAATCTTTAATACAATGTGCCCGGTCTTCATGGTGGGAACCGACTCTTTCATCGGCTTTGTGTGCATCTTAAAAAATGTATAAATTGACTTATTTTTATATACATTTCCCTACTTATCATTGGTCCTATTTCGAGGTCCAAAAGAAGGCCAAAAATAATTGGTTTGAGAAGAGGATGACTGCAGGGAAGTGCCTAACCTGACATCCGTGTCTCTCATCAAAAGGAGGAAGCATCACTCGCCTGATTTTTCCTTTTGAAAATCAGAAATTGTAATGTTTCGAAGCAAACTGGAGCAGATGACCTTGGCTCCGTAGGTCAAGACCATAAAAGGTGGAGGCGTTCGTTAAAGCTTGAACACGCAGTCATAATTCTGAGCATGCCTCTTGGGACTTCAATGTACAATTTCAGATCTTTAAGCTCATTTCTTTTTTCTTTTTTGGGAGCGTGGCCTTCTTGTTCCCAAACAATATACTCCCAATTGCACAATCACAGACTTGGTAGGAAATGCCAGGCTAGTTTGATTAATGCTAGCAACCCAAACGGAGCCTCCATTATTATGTATGCTCTGCACATACATTTAATCATCTGGCCACGAGCTCAGTCCCCATTGTCTCTCCATGGTGCCCAGACAGAGAACGTTGGAAGAAGAAGGAGCCTTCGTCCTCCTGGGGAACCGGTAGGTTGGAGATTTGTGTCCATGGCTTTCCAGTTTTGTTCTGTTGTGTGCAAAGCTAGGGCTCAGGCTAGGTTGTGTGCAAAGCTAGGGCTGTTTGAAGAGTGAACTTGGAGTTGAACTTGGAGTTTACACCCTCATTTACAAACGAAATGATGCATGGGATTCCCTCCTAGATGACCTCTGAGTTGAATCTGGCGCAGGAAGATACACGTGTCTGGAGAATTTTCAAAGATACTCAATGAAAACCCGAAGAACCCCTAAGAGCCCACAGACGGTTCTCCGAAACACGGAATCTGATTTGTGAGGCTCGGGGAGCCTCTTGGAGAAGCTAGGAGGTTTGTGTCAAGAGTGCTGAGCATCATGCGGCCGACAAAGGACGGGTGGACTTACCCATCAGGAGCACAGATGTGAAGGGTCCTCCAGACAATCAGTGAAATGCCACCAACTCCCTGGAAAATCAAGCAATCAGAGAGTCATTTCTATTCCCCCAGGGAGACTGGAAACCACATAATAATACAATAACAGTTAGACCGAGTGAATCTGTTTGCGTCCTTCCGACAAATTGCTGGATTTTTACAGACAAACCAAAATTAAGAACTCTTACCATAAAGCAAACACTCACAATCTATTTTGGGTAGCACCTGTATTTTTTTTCACGGTGGTCTCCCCTGCCCCCAGTACAAGGTCCGTGGGTCAGATACGTGATTCCCAAATATTTCCTCCTGTCCTACACAACGTGCCTTCCCTCTGGGGATCATTCCCTTTGCCGTGCAATGTTTTTGTTCGAGGCCACCATTCCCACCTGTATTTGCTTTTGTTGCCTGAGTTTTCGGTGTGTCACATGGGAAGTCATGACCGAGACGAGCACCCAAAATCCCTCCCCCTCCCCTGCGTGTTCCTCTGTGAGTTCAAGGTTTCAGCTCTTAGGTTTGAGTCTTTAATGCATTTTGAGTTAATTCGTGTGTGTCTGTGTGTGTGTGTGTGTGAGAGAGAGAGACAAGGGTCCAATTTCCTTATTTTGCACATGGACATCCAGTTTTTCCAACAGGGCGTGTTGAAGGGACCATGCATTTCCCCGTTGCGTGTTCGCGGCTCCCCTGCTGAAGACCAGAGGAGTGCATAGGCATGGGATCCGAGACACAGTGATTTGCAGATCATTCTCCGGTGGCCCAAACACATCCAGCAAGGGAACGCCAGGTGTTTCTGCTCGGTCCTTGAGCGGGCATCCGTACCTGGACATCATTAAGTTCTGTCCCACACCCTCTTCCCCACCTTTCAAGTCTGGCTCTGCCCAATTCCAGCTGAAGGGCTGTGAGTTCACACTGTTGTTTCGAACACACACTTCTTCTGAGAGTCCTGGTTTTAGCCCCTTCACAACATTCCCTTCTGTCCACCGACCCTGTGCACTCCCTAGTGTAGGCTTTTGGGGGTGTCCCACAACCCCCTTTCTGCAGGATGGCCAGAGCGTTCAGCCCAGAACACGCACCACCCCACCCCAAGAGAGCCTCTCTCCTCGAGAAAAAAACCATACAACAAAAATATATTTTCTGAGCAATAAAACAATATTTTTAAAGCAATAAAACCAAACAAAAAAATGCATCAAATCTCCCTAGGGAGGGACACCTGGGTGGCTCAGTCCATAGAGCAAGAGACTCTTGATCTCAGGGTTGTGGGTTGGAGCCCCATGTGGGGTGTAAAGATTACTTACAAATAACACCTTTAAAAAATAAAAAAGGCCTCCTCCCCAAAGGAAAACCTTTGTAGTTAGTTCGGCTTCGAAAATTGTTTGCATGGAGCACTGGGTGCGGTACATACGTAAGGAATCTCGGAACACTGGAAAAAATAAAATTAAATGAAAAAGGAAAGAAATCTGAAAAAAAATAAAATAAAATAGAACTGTTTGCACAGATAATTTCCTTCATTCCATATGGCCGGCAAAAGAATCAGCTTTTAAATTGTGTATCAGGAGGGACGGTTTCCCTTAAAGGCTTTGTGAAATGGGACGGAATGTTCCTACAAGTAGACGTCAGAGAGACGGAGTCCCCATATCAGGAGGTCAGACACAGACGTCCAGACCCTGAGTGCCCGCACGTCCCTGCTCATTAAAGACAAAGGGCTGCATAAGGCAGAGTTGCAAATTCTGGATGGCCCGATGTCAGAGATGCCCGAGCCCAGGGCAGGGCTGAGCCCAGCGGGGTTCACGTCCCCTGGACATCCGTGCACAGACCCAGAGGCTCAGAACTGAGGGAGTCATTCTCTGTCATGCCCCCGAAATCCACAGCCTCCTTTTCCTCTTGCACATTGACCTTGCCTGAAATATACCCCAGCCTCTCTGGGCTCCTCCTCCCGCAAGAGCAGGCATGGATCTGAGTGTCAAGGGATGATTATCGCCTTGGAAATGCCAGCCTCCGGGTCCCTTCCCACGATGTTCCAAAGGTCTTTCTATTTTGGATCGTCATGCTCACTTGCAAAGATAAATCCCAGGGCGCCGATCGCTCCGGCACCACTGACCTGAAATGAAGAAGGAATCCTGCCATTCTGTGGGGCTCTCCACAGCCCGGATCTGGCCTCACGCGGTCTGTGTGTTGTGCACAGGAGCTCACGACTCTTGAGCGAGCAGGGAGGGAGGCTTCCCATGACACTGTGTGTGCATGTCGCTGGAGCTGGAGGGCTTTGCACGTGGAAAGGGCGGAAGGGGATTGTGCCTTTCAACCCCCCGGGGCTGCAGGACCCAACTGAGCCCGTGCTACGATCACACGCCGGCCTGACGGTTCTAACGAGGAGAGCCTGGCCCCGGTGGCTCGAAGCCACAAGACCCTCAGCAGAGGCAGGGGTCGCTAGAAACTTGACATCTGTGGTGCTGTGATGAGGCAGGAAGTTCCCTGTGGTCTGTGGAATGCACCTTGTGGAAAGGCCGGAGGCTCTGCCCATGGCCGAGTGTGCCCACGGCTTGTGTGTTTCTCCACGTGTGCAATTAAGACAATGGAAAGCAATTGAGAGCTTCGTGGGGATTTGGGGAATGTCAAGGTGCACTGTGTGACTCTGGAATGACCAGGTGACCTGGAGATGAGCAGGTGCTCCAGGTGACCCGGGGATCAGCAGGTGCACTGGATGACCTGGGGACAAGCAGGTGCACTGGGATGACCAGGTGCTCGAGGTGACCCTGGGGTCAGCAGGTGCACTGGATGACCTGGGGACAAGCAGGTGCACTGAAAGACCTGTGGATGCACTAGGTGACCTGGGCACGAGGAGGTGTGCTGGGTGACCTTGAGATGAGCAGGTGCACTAGGTGACCTGGGCATGAGGAGGTGCGCTGGGTGACCTTGAGATGAGCAGGTGCACTAGGTGACCTGGGCACGAGGAGGTGCGCTGGGTGACCTTGAGATGAGCAGTGCTCGGTGATCCAGGAATGACTGTGCGTAGTGGTTGACATTACAATTCCTCCAGGGTCCCCGCTGCAGGCTTCTCTCTCTGCACAAGTAGAGCAGATTGTTGAGTGGGGAGGAGGAACTTAAACATTTGCTGACGTCCTTAGCAAGCTCTTGGCAAGGGACCATGTCTCAATCACCTGTTTTTTC
Source organism: Procyon lotor (assembly GCA_028646535.1). Lineage (NCBI taxonomy): Eukaryota > Metazoa > Chordata > Mammalia > Carnivora > Procyonidae > Procyon > Procyon lotor. The sequence continues at coordinate 100,988,407 of CM053612.1, forward strand.
TTAGGGCTTTTATGTCCTTGCCTTATGGTGTTGAAATCATAGTCCTCTTTCTCTGTTTCTTTTTCTTATACACACACACAGTGATGCACACAGATTATCGTATTATACTGATTCTTGTTTTTGGGGTTTTTTTCCAGCCTTGCATCCCCTCCTACCTAGAGCCTGGCATATACAGTAGGTGCTGAATAAATGCTCCCTGCATAGAAGGATCCATGAACGAATGAATTGCTGAGGTCCCGAACTAGGATTAAAATTATGTCTCCACCGTTCCGTGTGCTCGTGACCTTGACGAAAGCGCTGCGACATCCCAGGTGTCCATTTCCTCGGCTACCAGACGATGACAACGTGACCCCATGGGACCCTTGTGGGGCACGGATGGAGAACACGGCCTGCCCCCTCGGAAACACACAGCCGTGGGCAAACATCTTTCACTGCTCAGTCGGTGAGCACTGCTCACCCTGCACGGGTGATGGAAATGTTCGCATGCATTGGGCAGAAGGGATGTCGGTCGGTGGGTGACTCTGTGGGGACATGTGCTCGAGATGGCCTGCCGGAGGTGTGGGGAGGCAAACACCAAAGGGGACGCTTGGGTTCTCCCTTGCAGGAGCTGCTGTTGGGGCTCCATGAAGGGGACACCTGCTGGGGAGGAACGTGGGATGGGTTCAGCTCGGCTGCTGGGAGTCCCCACCTGAAACAGATGCTCGGAGAGGGAGACACGTCCTCCCACGGAGGGGACCGGAAATCAGCCCGAGGAGGGAGCATTTGAGGAGAAGTGTGTCCATCAGCGTTGGAGCCCCAGCACACGGGACATTTGCTACAGCCGATGACCCCACATGGACACGTCAGGATCATCACCCAGAGTCCTCGTTGACATTACGGTCGCTTCTGGAGTTGTGCCTTCTGCGAGTCTGGATGAATTTACAATGACGTGTATTCAGGATTAATGATGGGATCATACAGAGTAGCAGGGCAGGGGAAACACTGAGTGGTACAATGATGGATACCTACCGTTACGGATTTCTCTACCCCTACAGAATGTACACCACCAGGAGCGACCCTAAGATCAAGTATGGACATTGGTTAGTACCCGAGCATCAATATTGGTTCATCCTTTCTAACAGACGCACCAAATATCCCAAATGCCCAAAATGTAGACTAGACGAAAATCGTGTGGGAGCGTAGTTGGGATCCCGCTACACTACCTGCTCAGATTTTCTGTCAATGTCTCCTCATTATGAAAAAGACTAAGCCGTGAATTCTGTGGGTGCCTTGAAGGGAAGGAACTGGGGGGGCTTCTCCGGGCTGGAGTTCTGGGCGGGAGGATGTGACGTGTGAAGGAGAAACAGGTGTTCACAAGGCTGGAGGTCACAGATCCATTCTCGACCATTCCTTGGCACCTGCAGAATTTAGTAAAACTCAGACTAACTAGCACGAATCGCCCACCCAGGGCACCCGGGGAGTTCCACAGGTAGGAAATGACAGGTGTGTGCCCGTCCCTGGGAGGCAGAGGGACGACTGACGATAGAGAAGACGTTGCCTTGCCCCCGCTGCAAAATGGGCATAAAGGGGATGTGGATCTTAAGGAGAGCCGCAGAGGGGAGCTCCGTGATGCGGCGGCTGGGGGTGTGACGGGGAGAAAGGACCCCGTGGTCATGCAGATGCCGGCACCCCCTTGCACACAATCATTGCCATTTGCCGGAATCTGGGTTCCGCTGCTGGCCCCCAAATGCTGCTGCAAGGAGAGCCCAGAGGCGGGGAATTCACGGCAATGACCGTCACTGAAGTCAGGCACCGTGCCCTCCACGGCCCTGGAGGTCGTCATCTCTGACCTTTGCAACCCCTCCGTGAGGAGGAAATGAACACCACCTGCTCCCCAAGACTCTGGAAGCCAGAGGACATGTCCGGGTCCCACGGCTGGGTTCTCTCCTTCGTTGCCGTCATGACTTTCTTACACCCGCCCACATTCTGTACCCGAGTATTCGGCACATGTTGAGAGAGCTTGTGGTTTTCTCCTCCGTGTGCAGAACTCCTTCCTGGTTTTTGAAAGCGCGCACCCAACTTTGCCTTCTTGGCATCCACCGCCCTCATGAAGGATGTTTACCGTTCTCTGTGCATTCGGTGTGTTAAATTTTTATACGCTTTATACATGGGGGCAAATGGATTTTTGAGAGATACTCTGAGGCTGGGCAAACATCCTGCTTTTTCTGGCTCATCTTGGCACTCACGGGCGGGTCTGTGCCGCAGCCTGCCTGGAGATTCCATTTCTTTGTGTGTAGTGTCCTCTCTTTTGTTTTCTGGGTATCTGTTTATTTTTCCAAAGAGATGCTTTGATGTCTTTCTCGGCAGTGGGCATTCTTCATGCTGGGATGAACCCAGTTCCAGGCTTGCGTGGAGAGGGTCTCCTATGAGCTGCCCGCACTGGCACTGAGATTAGGGAACACGGATGCCCACCTTTGGCTGGTTCTCCGATGCCCTCAGGGCAACATCCAGAGACCTCGCTCTTAAGATCCTTATGGATTTTGTGTTCGGACTCTTCCTTGGTTTCCAGCCAGCTCAAAGCTTTAGGGCGATGTCTTTACCTCTCAAGACCCAGCCAATGACCAATGACGGCCATTACTGGGGAATGCCAGCCGCTAACTCTGAAGGATCCCACCCCTGCATGAGACACTGGACTTAGGCCATGAAGGCTGGCACATTTGCAACAAGGCGTATGGATCTGCTCCTTGGTATTCACCCAAATGAGCTAAAAACATTTGTCTACACCATAACCCACACACTGATGTCTATAACAGCTTTACTGTGTCCAATGTGGGCCACACACAACGCCAACCAACCTATTGTTAGCTCGAGTCACCATGCTGGATGCTAGATCTTTGGAACTTACCTAATCGTTGAACGTTTGCACCTTTCGACCAACATCTCCCTATTTCTCCCCTTGCTCCCCACAGCCCCTGACAACAACCATTCTAGCCTCTGGTTCCATGAGTCTGGTTACTTTAGATTCCAAGTGCAAGTGACACTGTGCATTATTTGTCCTCTGCCTGACTTCTGTCACTTTGCATCACACCCTCCAGGTCCATCCATGTTGTTGCAAATGGCGGGATTTCCTTCTTTCTCAAGACTGAATAATATTCCACTGTATATACATACCGATTGGGAGTTTTGATGGACATTCCAGAGCTTAGAAGATCCCACAGACTAAGGTCTGAGCTCTAATCAAATACACACTATTTATATATAAATATACAATATTTGTATACCAATGAGCATAACGTGCCATTCTCCAACAAACTTTGCGAATCCCATCTCATCCTGTACTTCCTGTTCTGTCTGCCCCCACGGCCTCTAGCTTCCTTTTCAAAATTCGAGCTACACACTTAAAAAAAATGTGAAATGTACACACGTATCGTCAGGACACGAATTTCTGGAGAAACAGGTAGAAAGCGTGGACAGAGCCATCACATGTATTGGCCTCCTGGTGGTGAGAACACAGTGGTGTGGAAAGTGTGGCTGACACGAAGTCACGTGGCTGCCTCTCCCCACCACACACCAGCTGCAAGAATCCAGGGACCCTCCATGACTTTGATTTGGAATCCAATATGGCACCATATTTCGACCACTGGCAAGTGACAACGTCTTGTGGAGATGGGAGGGGAAAATGGGGGATGTTTCCGATCAGGGTGTGCTCGTGCCAGGGATGACAGTGGGACCATCCTCCTGTCGAACAGCCAATGCAAATGTGCAAGAGCTCGGTCATTATCACAGGAGGAGAATGGGGAGGGCCGGGGGCACAGCCAGGACAGCATGGATCATGAGAGAAGCCCGTGGCGTTATGATTAATTAAGTCCTTTTGTGCCAGCCCCGTCCACCCTCTTCCGTGTTTGGATCCTGTGTTTTCTGGGTACCAGTCATCCCCACTAGGTTCCAAGCACCACATGGGTGTTTGGGGGCAAATAATCCACAGTCTCTGCCCTGAAAGAACTCAAGGCTTTGGAGGACAGCAAAGGACAAGAAGATACAAGAACATGTGTATCTTCCTATGAACGAGACAAATGAAGATTTCAGAGCAAAAACAACTACGTTTCACAAAGAAAGCGGTTTGATCCTAATCCAAGATCCCTTTGTAAATTTTGACTTTGCCGAATGAATGAGTGAATGGATGAGTCCAGATGGATGGAGCAAGAGTTTCAAGAAAAGAGGTTGGCCAAGATCTGGTAAGAAACTGATACCCGGAATTTGCCACCAGCAAAGCAGAATAACGGGGCACCACTGCGTGTGTAAACAGTCAGAGTGGAGAGTAGGTTTAACGGGAGAAGTGTTCCAGCACTAGATTAGACCCCTGAAACTAATATCACACTGGGTGTTAACGATAGTGGAATTAAAACAAAAAAACTTGGGGCACCTGAGTGGCTTCAGTGGGTTAAAGCCTCTGCCTTCAGCTCAGGTCATGATCTCAGGGTCCTGGGATCGAGCCCCACATTGGGCTCTCTGCTCAGCGGGGAGCCTGGTTCCCCCCCCCTCTCTGCCTGCCTCTCTGCCTACTGTGATCTCTCTCTTTGTCAAATAAATAAATAAAAATATTTAACAAAAGAAATAAAACCAAAAAAACTTGATGAGAAAAACACATTCTAAATGGGAAAAATAAAGTCGGAAAGGAAATACAGATCAGAAATCCACGTCCTGACTGTAGAGAAGAGAAAATGTGGAGACGGTACTTTGAATGTTCATGCTGGAGCTGGGAATAAAGCAGGATCTAACTGGGCCAGGGTGCTTGTTGAAGGTACAGTGGAATTGTGTGTTGGTGTTTGAACTTCCCCCATGGAAGGATGAGTACGTCTACCTGTGGTGTGAACGCTGCTTTGATGCCGGATGTCCTTTTAAGCTATATAAATTGCATGCCCCTGCTCATACACACATACCGAAGGCCTATTCTACACTACACATTTTTCCAGGGTCTAGAGGCAGGTGTGTGGGTAAAGGTGATCATATCAGCCACTTCGTGGCGGAGGCCAACATGGGAACATGCAATTTGAATGTGTTTTTGGAAAGATGCCCCTGAATGGCTTCTCAGCTGGAGGCTTGGAGGACACCAGACCACGGAACTGCCTTGGAAGGTACCGGAATGGTCCAAGGCATTGGTGGCACAGATGGAAAAGGTAGTCACTGAGACAGCAGCACCATGATGAGATGCTGGAAGAGGGATGTCAATTCGAGGTGCATTTAGGATGAAGAATCTATAATTCATGAGAAGAAATTAGTGATGCACATAACAGAGACCTCCACATCCCTACATGAGGCACTTAGGGGGACCATAGTTCCATTGGCCAAGATCAGGAACACAAGAGGGTAACTAGATTTGGAAGGTGAGGCAGATGACCATCTCAAGGCAAACTGTAGAAATGAGCATGTACAAAGTCTCTTCTGGGGCCAGGAGAAGACCCAGTTTTGCGTGCAGTGAGTTCCAGGGATAACATGGGCACACAGGATTTGGGAGGGAAGGCGATCATGGATGTGAGCATGTGAGTAATGAAAATATAACGGGACCAGACTCAGGAGCCAGGGACCCGAGTGCCAGGCATGGACAAGTGATCAAGACAGAGCTTGCTAGCACCAAAAACGTGAAAACGTAGAGTCACCCTATGACCAGCCATTCCACTCGTAAATATATGCCCTCCCAAACTGGGAACAGGTGTAGGGAATAAGACTCACACACCCATGTTCATAGCATTCATGAAACCCAAAAGGTGGAGACAACACAAGTGTCCGTGGATGGATGAACAGATAAACAGAACACGGTCTAGCCATACAGTGGAATATTACTCAGGCATGAAAAGGAATGCTACTCTAGCCCATGCTACAACGTGGA
>CM053612.1:100994772-101025737 GCA_028646535.1 Procyon lotor
TTACTGACCATCAGAGAAATAGAAATCAAAACCACAATGAGACACCACCTCAGAGGTGTCAGAATGGCTAAAATTAACCACACAGGAAACAGCAAATGTTGGCGACGATGTGCAGAAGGAGAGCTCCCTCACAGTGTTGGTGGGAATGCAAACTGGTAAAGCCACTCTGGAAAAACAGTGTGGAAGTTCTACAAAAAGTGAAAAGTAGGGTTAGGGCTTAGGGTTAGGGTTAGGGTTTCGGGTTAGAGGGTTAGGGTTAGGGTTAGGGTTACCCTACGACGTAACAATTGCACTAGTAGGCATTTATCCGTAAGATAAAAACAGTGATATAAAGATTACTCAGCCACCAGAAAGAATGAAATCTTGCCCTTTGCGACAATGTGGATGCAACTAGAGCGTATCCTGCCAAGTGATATAAGTCCATCAGAGAAAGACAAATACCACATGATTTCACTCAAATGTGGAATTTAAAAAACAAAACGAACGAGAAAGAGAAAATAGACATACCAGGAAAGTGACTACTGACTCTAGAGCACAGGGTGGTGGTTGCCAGAGGGGAGGTGGGGGAGGAAATGTGTGAAATAGTTGATGGGGATTAAGGAGGGCACTTACCATGATTAGTACTGAGTAATATATAGAATTGTGAACCGCTACGTCGTACATCTGAAACTAATATTATACTGTTGTTAACTATCTGGAATTCAAATAAAAACTTTAAAAAAAAGAGTTAAAAATGTTACCTTAGCCTCCCAGGTAGACCAGAAGGCATCGTCCTAACTTGTCTGATGGCTGGATTTCCATTATTGTGCAAGGAAACAGTGGTCTTGGGAGATTCTGTGCACCGACAGATTTACTTAGGAGAGAGTCACGTTGGAACTGATCTTTTCCCAATCAGAACATATCACTCTACGGTTGGGGTTTATCATGAGTGCAAATGGGAATTTACACTGTTGAGTGGAACTGTTAAAAAAAAAGACATCCTTTTTATAAAGGGACAGACAATGTATTTCACAGGTGTCGACCCTCGCTTGCAGACATGGAAGGGGATCGCTATGCAGGGACCTGGGACCTGGGGTCCACAGAGTATTCCTCATCCTGAAGCCAGAGGGCTCTGGAAATGGTCTCCAAAGCTTCCCCCATCCCTAAGGTTTCAGGTTTTCATGCATTCCCCATGTTTTTGTGAGTTAGTGCCACGGCCCGAAGCCCATTGTGAGTCCTCCTGGCCACCAGATGGGGCTCTGCAGACAGGATTTTCTCCCTCTCAGAAGAATTTGGGTTTATTTCCCGTGTTATTCCTAAATCTTTTCTTAATACCTCTAATGCATCTTTGTCTCTCAGTTTTGAGTGACTGGTTCTGCTGCTCCTTCAAAGGGGTACACCGTGGGGGGGGTTCATTTCTCTTCTTTCCTTTCCCTCTCCAGAAAGACCTTCCACTCCCCAAAACCTTGGCTTTCACAGGGTCTAACGAGTGCTCTAAGACAATATGTCCCGCACGGATTTCTTGTCTCTGTTCTAGGGTGTTTCTTTTAGGTGTCTTAACTTTCTCAAAATTTCCTCATTCCCCAAATCAGGGATGATAACTGTATGCGTGTCCTAAGGCAGTTTTAATCAAGTGTCCCACACTTGGTTATTCCACTACAGAAGTGTGTCCTGTCCCGCCGCTCTGGAGGCTAGAAGTCTGAGATCCAGGAGGGGCAGGACCCCTGAGATGCAGGCGGGGCAGGACCCCTGAGATCCAGGAGGGGCAGGACCCCTGAGATGCAGGCAGGGCCATGCTCCCTCCTGAGGCTCCAGGGAGGGTCCTTCCTGCCTCTTCCAGCTTCTGGGGCTCCAGGTGTCCCCGGGCTGGTGGCCGCGTCCCTCCCATCTCTGCCTCTGTCCTCACGTGGCTTCTCCTCCGTGTCTCATCTTCTCTTTCAAGGACCCCCTCAACTAGGACGACCTTGTCTTAGATCTTTTACTTAAGCCCATCTGCAGAGACCATATTCCTAAATAAGACCCCATTCTCAGGTTCCTGAAGGTCAGGATGTGGATCTGTCTTTCTGGGGGGGCCATCATTCACCCCACTACAACATTAAAAATATGTTGCCACTGTTCTTTGACGTGGGCACTGGGCACTCAGAATGGGGTCATGCCATATTGCCGGAGGTAGTCTTCTGATTTTTGGGTCTTCATGTTTTTCTCCATTCCCTGTGTCCTGTCCTCAGTCTTTCCACCTGCTTGCTTGTGCTGGTCCCCACTGCTTGAAGCCAGAATCCTGCCTCAGTTTCCTACCTGCTCTGTGGGACTCCCAAAACCCTCCCCTCTGAGGTTCTTTTCCTACCTGACCGACTGGGTTTCCCATTGCTTTCTAACACTTCTATTTTTGTAAACTAAGTGGGTTTTATATATATACATGTGCCTTGATAAATTGCACAATACCACCACCACCTCCTGCTTTCTACAAAGTTCCGAATCTCGGTCAATAGACAGCAATATGAACAAAATAGAGGGATAAAAGAAGTGTTTCACTTCAGGGTCTCAAAAGCCTGCAGTGACATTTATATTCAGCAGCAGGGATAATACGGGGCAGCCGAGGAACGGCCAGGTGATCCTACCGTCACTGGGTGAGCTAGTCTAGACTGAAGCATCGTCTGAGCAGATAAAGGTCACTCACCCTGGCCAAAGATGTGCTCAGCCACAGCGCCAGAGTTCATTGAGAACAAAACAAAACAAAACAAAAGAGCAAAAAACAAACAATCCGCCACCCGCTATCCTGTGTACTCGGATAAACCTGGTTCCTATCAGGTCATTGAGAACCAAACAAAAGAGCAAAAAAAGAAACAAACACCTGGTGTTCTGTATATTCAGATACCCCGGTTCCTATCAGGTCTAATCCTAAAATTTTCTTAGGGTACAAATCGGAAAACTATATAAAAAATCGACACTTAAAAAAAAATCCTTCATTGACTCATACAATTGGGAAGAAAACGCCACTGTCTCTTCATGAACTTCATCGTCAGCCAGTTGTTTAACCAATATGTATTCATCCCCTGGCACTTGACGGGTATTACAGGAGATCGACAAAGATAGAAATTCTATCCCCGGTTAGAGAAGTTCGCAGTCACGACAATATCACGCAATTCCTTCTTCCATTTCAAATCAATGCGATTGAAATAGTTTCAGGTGTGGGCCTCCTGGGTGGCTCAGTGGGTTAGAGCCTCTGCCTTCGGCTCAGGTCATGATCTCAGGGTCCTGGGATCGAGCCCCACATTGGGCTCTCTGCTCAGCGGGGAGCCTGCTTCCCCCTCTCTCTCTGCCTGCCTCTCTGCCTACTTGTGATCTCTCTGTGTGTCAAGTAAATAAATAAAAATCTTGAAAAAAAGATAGTTTCAGGTGTTTGGTTCATACAGCTGTTCACATTCCAAGGAGTTCCTGGCAATTCATTACAGTCTTATTTCTCAGCCTTACAGAAATACGAAATAAATACCCTCACTCGATTTGACATTGTGACAGTGGGATGCAGTCATAATCACAAATGGAGAATCACACTGGTGACTTTTTTCCTGGTGATGGCACGTGTAATGATTTGGGACACATTAGAGGTACGGTGTAGCATGATGAGAAAAATCCCACGTCGAGGTGAATCACGCAGGACTTCTCTATACGTTATGGGCAAGATCCCGAAGACTGGAAATATCCTTATACTTGAAGAGATGACAGCGCAAGCTCAAAACTGGGGTTCCGTGTTCGTGTCTCCTGGGAAGGATATTTCTTCGATCCACTGCGCTCTTGAATTGTCACTGTGGATCACTGTCTTTCCAGAATTTCTGGGTGTGGAGCATCCAGCAGGGGAGAAGTCAAGCCACATTAGCAAACGTGCTCATTTTCCAGAGGGACTTTCCTGTGGGCAGACAGGGGTGAGGTGCCCTTCTCCTTCATGTGCCTGTTTGTATTATTTCATTGCTGACTTTGATGCCCACATTGGACGTTGCACGGCGGCAGGATGGGCACGTGAGCCTCCTTGTCATTACAGCTCAGCATCTCTGCCGTAGCTACCCTACGGATATCTTCCTGATGTCTTCCCTGCCCAGAAAATGCCCGTGCATCTTTGCTCCTCCGAAGGGAATAGAGAAGCAAAGGGAATTGAGAAGCATAGGGTGGACGCGGGCATTGCCTGAGGACTTGTCCCTTTAAAAAAGTTGTATCTGCCCCTCCCCGCCTCCTATCTTCATGCTGTGTTCATTTCCATCAAAAACAAGCGAAGTGGAAAATGCCTTCCCCTCTGCTCAGTTCACCGGAGACATGTCAAGACCTGCAACTGACATTTCCAGCTTTATTCAAGGTTGTGAGGGAGAAAGGAATGGATGAATCACTCTTTTCGAGGACAGCAAGCAAGCTATCAACTGGGGATCTTACCCTTTGAGACAAAGGAAGTGGGAGTTGGGTGAAATCCGCAAAATCCCATCTGAGCAAATCTAATCCTTGTCTGAAACACTGCCAAGTGGAGAGCCACCGCTAACATAAAGGAAAAGATGATCTTAATAAGAGGAGTCCAGGAGACCACGTTTTATGGGATCGATGCAGATAAAAGGACAGGGTTAAGGCTTCCTGGAGGTGTGACTTTTGTACCAAGTTGGGAACTGCAGATCCCCTCGGGGGCACTCTGTTCCTGACCACTCCTTGCAAGTCTGTCACCGAGGTGCAGAAAAGAGCTCAGACCCAGATACCTTCTCTTAAGTCTCTAAATTTGCGTGAACGATGAGATTAAACTTGCAGGCTTTCTATCCGTGGGGAGGCGATGCTGACAGCTCAAATTACAGGTTTTCACAGCCCCGGTGTTGTGCCTTATTTTTGCTTCTCGGAAACAAGAAATAGGCGTGCATAAATTAACCCGAAGAGATATTACAGCCAATAATTAGCCACACTTGCAGGGAAAAGTATGGGGTTCGTAGCGTGAGTCACAGAATACACAATTTTCTCTTGATCTGGCACAGAAAATACACCGCATTCAGAGTGTTCTTGTGCCATCACAGCGAGAACCAAATCTACCAAAAAACATATTTTTTTAAACAAGAAAAACCCCAAAAGCCAAAAGCAAACTCAGAACCAAATCAACAGGTGTTGCGTGGTGATTAGAAATCCAGATTCGTGTATGTCTTCATGGGCACCTGTGTTTGGGGGGTCCTGGTAACTAGCAATGAGACTCCTCACTTCCTGTCAGACCCCCCCACTTCCTGTCTCTCTATTCATATAAATGACCCCCAGTGTGCATTTGATATTCCTTAAATTAATCTCACTTTTCCAGGGGTACAATTCTTGTGATGTCTGACTGGTGCTATTTGCTTCATCAATGTTCATATTATTATTTTTTTTAGAAAAAGAATTTTTTGGGGGCACCTGGGTGTCTCAGTGGGTTAAATTCTCTGCCTCCAGCTCAGGTCATAATCCCAGGGTCCTGGGATCGAGCCCCGCATCAGACTCTCTGCTCAGTGGGGAGCCTGCTTCCCCCACTCTCTCTCTGCCTGCTCTCTGCCTACTTGTGATCTCTCTCCTCTCTGTCAAATAAATAAAATCTTAAAAAAAAAAAAAAAGAAAAAGAATTTTTTTTAAGTAGGCTTCATGCGGGGACTTGGACTCACAACCCTGACATCAAGACCTGAGCTGAGGTCAAGAGTCAGATGCTCAACCGAGGGGCCACCCAGGTGCCCCTCAATGTTCATATTCTTTGCCGTGATATTCCTGTAAGTTTGAAGAACCCTTTTCCTGTGCTTCTTAAATTGAATTTTAAATGATTCTTTTGAAGCTCTCACAAATCATTTGGAGGAATTTCTCCTTGCCCCAAGCTCTGAATAATATCAATACCTTGAGAGATGCTTGAAGGATCCTTGAAGGTTTCAGAGGACTTACTTAAGAATTGTATGAGCTGGAGCATTTTTATGCAGAGGTAGATCTTTTCAAATTTCATCACTGAAACTGATTTACTGACATTTGCTTTCCTTTGATAAATTTCGGTAGTGCACACTTTTCCTGGAATTGTCCCTTTAACTCTGCTTTCAAGAGGCATTTGCATAGACCATTGCAAATCACATTGATTTTCATGATTAGTGCACCATTTCCAAGTCCATTTTGGGTATGTGCCCTTTGTCCTTCTTTTCAAACTGCTTTCCAGGCTTTATGTGAATTTTTGGTTTCCAGAAAACTAAATCTCTGTTATATTGCACGCGCCTTTTTTTTTTTTTTTTAAGATTTTATTTATTTATTTGGGACAGAGGGAGAGAGCAAGCACAGAGGGAGAGGAAGAAGCAGGCTCCCCACTGAGCAGGAAGGTTGACGCAGGGTTCCATCTTGGGATCCTGACCCTGGGATCATGACCTGAGCCAAAGGCAGATGCTTAACCAACTGAGACACCCAGGCGCCCCGATCGCACACACTTCTTGAAAAATACTTCTTGGGCATCTCTTTTAGATCACGCAGAGTTCTAGAAGGTGGACATAGAACAATGCATACAATAGCATCTGCCTAGTGCATATAGATAGTGATACAGCTGGTGAAGTGTATCAGCAGGCAAGGACCAGAAATAATTGTGTGTAGGAAATGCATAATATCTCAATGTGCGCTACCAAATCCCAGTAAACGGGATGAAGACAAGTGACAAAGAGTCGATGACGAGGTAACATTTGAACACAGACGAGAGAGGGCAGAAGTAACCAGTGATGCTCTCTGGGTTTTCTACGTTCTAGCAGGGGCAGGGGGGCAGCCGGTGCAAAGCCCCTGTTGTGGGTTGCAATCCTTGCACAGCAAGGAGGTCCAAGTGTCTGAAATGGAGGGGACAAAATAGTGTCTATGTCACTAAGGCACCTGTAGGCTTTGGGAACAAGTTTGGATTTAATATTCCCAGTAAAAAAAATCTATCATTTCTGCTCTCATCTATGTACTCATGTAGTAAACTTCTCCTTTAGTAATTAAAAAAAAATTAAAAAAAAATCATTTTCTTGCTTTCTTGAGACATATGTTTCTCTTTAAAAGCTCCTCAATCTGGTGTTTCATTCATTACATAAAAACTAAGTTCATTGCAAAACAGTCAATCCCCCTCAGTCACCAGTGAGAGTCACGTTTGCCATATCCCCAGCATTTCTGAAATTTAATCTGGATTTCCATTTTATCCCCCTCACCCAAAGCCCTTTAAAGGAGAGTTTTAAAATGCCAGTCCCATAGTACCTTTGTTTGTTAGTGTCTTGTGATTAAATTCTAACTTCATGACATTATGGTCAAAAATATGGTTAATTTTATTTACAATGTTTGGATTAATGATGTTTTGCCTTTGAATTAATATATATATCTTTTAAAAATGTGTATTTTGTGGATATGGATTTGATTATATAGCCATTAGATTTTCCTTCTGCTTTATAATTTAAATCCTTATTATCCTTATTCTCTCCTTTGTCTTCTTCGATCTGTCATGCTTAAGTGTCTTAATATGAGTTTTATTTCTGGTCACAGGGAAGATGAGGTTATTTGACCCAACACAGCTACTGAAACAAATTGAATGTGTTGGATAAGCCTATCTTATTGCAAGCATCGCAGCACTGATGGGATGGCATGGAATCATCCAGCTACGGTCTCGAGGGAGGCAGTGATGCAGAGAAGTAACCGAATCCTTGGAGACACCTTTTCCCAGAGGGCATTTGGTGACCTGGTCAAAATTAAACCTCATTTTTAATGTCTCCTCACATCTCCAGAAAGAGAAGACAACAGCTTTATGTCCTCATCAGGATGGGGAGTCTAGCGGGGGGATTTTCCTGCACTGAGGTACAATTCTGAAGTTCTACACCAGCAATTCTCAAAGTGTGGTACAGGGAACTCTGGGGGGGGGGTGGTCCTTGAGTCAAAACTGTTTTCATAATAATATGGAGATGACATTTATGTTTTTTATTCTCTTCCAAGTGTCCAGTGGACTTTTTTGGGAGAAATGTGATGGGGATAACACAGCACATTGAAAGCAGAAGCAACTATGAGTGTGCAAAGGGATTTGCAAAAAGTAAAACAATGCTATTTTTATCACTAATATTATCACATTACTGAGACCGTAATACACAGAATATCTATATCCTACTATGTAAGAATACAATATATTCATCATATAATAAGACTATAAAATATTTTTCATACAGTGAGAATATAATACTTATCATAAAGAATGCATTACTTGTGTTAATAAGCAAAGGCTTTATTATGATGACTTTTATTTTTTTAAGATTTTTAAATTTATTTATGAGAGAGAGAGTAGAGGGAGGAACAGAGGGAGAGGGACAAACAGATTCCATGCTCAGCATGGAGCCCAATGCAGGGCTCGATCTCAGGACCCTGAGATCACAACCTGAGCCAAAACCAAGAGTTGGACACTCAACTGACTGTGCCACCCAGGCACCCCATTATTACCTTTAAATATATCAATCAATAGATGTATAAAAATCTCAATTTTTTAAAAGATTTTATTTTAAGTAATCTATACACCCAACGCGACCTTGAACTCACAACTCCAAGGTCAGGAGTGATATGCTCTATCAGCTGAGCCAACAAGGCACCCCCAAAATCTTCTCACTTTTAATTGCTAATGCAGCAAATATGAATTGATATAAATTACATAGACAAAATTTAAGGTCCTCAATCATTAAGAATGTAAAGAGGTTCTAACACTAAGGGATTGGAGAGACACTGACTATATTTTCAATATGAGTGAGTGGACAAGATGCAAACTTGGGCTCCACTCTAAGAATTTACGGAAGAGAAATGCTGGAACTAAGCTCATAAGGCAAAGGGAAGTTCTTGAGAATTTCTAAACATCCATGTACCCTCTTGCAGAGTAGTAGGAAGAATTCACACCCCTTAGCTGGTACTTCTCCCCACAAATCCCAAACTCTCAATTTAGTTCAAAATGTTCCTTAATTGGTAGTGTCCTTACTTACAGTGATGAAATTTGAAACATCAAATATGTAACAACTTCTACAGCAAAGGGACCTAACTATTCAGAATGAATAACATCATTATATCATGCATTCAGGCTGAGTTTCAACCCCACAGAGACACCCAGAAGAACCAAACACGTATCTTCTTTGGAGGAATGTACCTTTCTCCTGGGCAGAAGGAAAATGAGCTCAAATGTAAAGCTTACTAAATGCATAAGGACTTAAGTCACTGTGAGCCAATTCCAATGGGCACGGGGCATAGAAGAAACAGAGCAACAAGGATTTTGGAGGTCTGAATTATTGGCTACAGATCGTAGTGTGACCAACCCAAAGAAAGCGAAACTAGCTTGATTTGAAATAGACCAAAATGAGCTCCCAAAATGAAAAAATACAGCCAGTGACATTTGAAACTCACTGGATGGGGTTTAAAAGTAGATCAGACATAACTGAAGAGAGAATTAGTGAACTGGAGGGCTCAATGATCCAGAAGCCAGCACAGAGGGACACAGAAATTAAACACATGAAAGAGATGTGAAGAATTACCAAAGGTACAAGGAGAAGAGTTAACAAATGTTACAAAGACAGGAGATAGAATAAGCCAACAGGAATATTTGAAGAAATAATGGCTGAGAATCAACCAGAATCAAAAAGACAGCAACCCACATGTACAGGAAATAACATCAGTCTCAGGAAGACCAAAAATAAATGTATAGATACACATCATATGAAATTTCAGAATACCAAAGACAAAAAATAATCTGTCTAAAAAGCAGCCAGAGAATTAAAAAAAAATTAACAGATTTCAGAGGCTGGATGGTAAGGCTTATCACTGACATCTTTATCAAGCAGCGAAAGCCAGAAATGTAAGAAGACAGAAAAATAAAAATAATTTAAGGGTTGGTTGAAAGGAAGTAGATCCCAGAGAAAATACTTTCCAAATATGAGGGCTGAAATCAATACATTTGCAAAAAAACCCACAAAAAAACAAAAAACAATACCGAGAGGACATTTTCATGATTGGACCATCACGGAAGGAAAGTGTAAAGATTGTGTGTTAAGAAAATTGAAACTAACCCAAGTTGGAACCTGTGAGAGTACAAGAGGTGAAGGAATCAGAAAATGGCAAACATAGAGGCAGATCTGTACAAACACCAAATGCGTAACACAGTATTACTCATGCCCCGTGGAGATGGAACAGCTGGTCATAAAATGAGGAGCCACATCTGAAATTAGTGCTCACCAAAGAAAACTTTACAAGGAAAAAGACTAAAAGTAATTTTTAGGGTGTACAAACTTTATATGAGTGATGCCATACTTGATATTATCCATGTGCTAAGTGTCGATAACATTGATATATCCTAACCTACGGGTCATATAAATGGTGATCTTCTAGGACCACATAGGTCCATCTTGGTGCAGGCTCTGCTGGGATGCTTGGGAATGAAATGTGGAGGGTGTCTTAATGGATATTGTCTACACCGAACCAGAAATGCCATCAGGAGCAAGTGGGCATCCCTCAGAGCTCTGCTCAGCAGACATTCTGCCTCACCTGACACATGCGTGCACACACACACACACACACACACACACACACACTACAGGCAGGATTCTTCACTTATTGTTTACCTAGCAATTGACTCGTTAAACCCAGCGTATTTCATTTCCTTTCAGATCGGCAGTACGCTGCCAATCAATGCTGAAAGCCACCTGGTGAAAGTGTGACAGGGGGAGATGGACACATCACTGTATATGAAAAAAGCGGAAATATTGGTTGCAAAGAATGGGTCTTTGGAAGTGAATGATGGCATTCTAACTGTCACATGAGACAATTCTACATGAGAGCTTCTTTCCATTAGTCTTCCTTCGTGGGATGAGATATTCTATTCTGAGCACTCCCTCTGTTGGCTCACTCACTGGTTTGTTTATTAAAACATGAATAGCAATGAGAGACCTTATATATGACATGCTTATAGCTCAATTGCTTTTTAAAAAGAATCTACAATGTTGTTGTTGTTGTTGTTTTAACTTGGGAGATACAGTCTGAAGGTCTGTCTAACCTCAGTTCACAACGTCCGCTTTATACAACTCACACTACCATCTGTACACAGAGCACAAGAATCCCCATGTCACAACAGCAGGTGCTCAGACACATGGAACTCAGCCTCGAGTCTCAACACTTACAAGGTTCAACTTCTGGGAGTTCATTTTGTACACTCCTTGAATCACCTCTGATCATCCAGGATAATCATAACTGAAAAGACGCGAAATGTTTAACTTCCTTCTCTGGATAGCTAATTTCAAAGGACATTCAACAACTGCTGTTGAACAAGGCATTTCTCAGCCGAAGTGTCCTTCCATGGTGATTTTCCCATCAATTTGTGTAGTCTCATTTCATATAGATTACTATTTCGCTCGTTAAATCTTTAGGGAAAAATAGGAACCAACGGAGTCATACGTGAAAGTGGATGACTCCTGAGTTGGATTGGCTTTCACTTCTTTGGAAAATCATAGTTAGGTCATCACCACTTTATATAATCAACCATAATTTACTGGATCTAGAAGCCATGTCAGCCAAGAAGAGCAGAGACAACACCTCTCTCTCACACACACCCTGCCACGCACATTCAATAATATTGCCCAGTGGCATTTGAAAAAATGTTAGCATCTGAAACACAATTCCATCCTTCACAAAATCCGTAGTGTAAACCCTGGGAGAAGCATTCCAGTATTTGCCTTAAACTGTGTTTATTCAGACCAAAAAATATCTTACCTGAAAACTCAAAACTGAAGTGTGCGTGATCTTATTTTTTGATATGTGCCTCATAACGTAGCAATAAGTATCCTCCTCCTCATCACCACCACCACCACCATCTTCATCACCGTCATCATCACCACCATCATCATCCCTACCATTACCAGCGTCCACTTGGGCTTCTGGGAGAACAGTCTGACCCCAAAAGACTTTCTCCTTCTCTACTTTATCCCAGGAAGACAGTGGTCTGACTGATTATTTCCTTCGAGCTGTGGAGCATCCTCGGTGGCCTAGAAACAGCTCAAAGTGACGACCGAACCTCCTTGTGAGACACCGTCTAAGTGGCCTGTTGACAAATTGGTCTGGTCTGAGCATCCTAAATGATTTTTAGTGCAGTTTCTGTTCCTGTACACTCATTTGTTGCGCTGTCACTCTACAGTTCCTTGGGAATAAATTAATGAAAACTGAACCGAATGTCGTCTTTTTCTCTCCTTTAACTTCCCTGCAACAAGTATTTTTTTTTTTTTTTTCTCTGTGGGAACTCACTGTCCTGAACAAGTGTAGGCACAGAAATCCTCATTTTGTTACTTCATCCTTCTGGGGAAAATAGCAGGAGTAAGGATGAGCCATCTCTGGTTGTGGCCATCTGGATACTAAAATACTCACTTGGCTCCATCAACTAATTTTGAAACTGGCTTTAGATGTATGGTGTGCATCTGTGAGAGTGAACTTAGAGATAAGTCAGAGAAGAGATCCAAAAAACCTATGCTTGCAAAATACACTACAAAAGAAATGAAGGAGGAAATTAAAAACAATGGTATTCATTTAGATCAGATGTTGTTGTATCTGACCAGACCAAAGGCACAAGTCTTCTTATGGCCACAGCTCATGCCACACCAGAGTCCCACAGAGGAGCCACAGAAAGTCAAGCATACCATTAGCCATTTTCTTCTGAACTTCTGTGGCTGACAGTTGCATTTTGGCCCCATTTAGTGAGACCTGGTAGTGTATTCTTAGCAAAGTTAGAGCTTGAGATCCAGACCTTAGTGTATCTGGGAGGACAGCCCACCTGACTACTATGGGTCAACCAGGCTTGCCTACAACCCCATAGGTTCAAATAATTGTTCAAGCAGATGAATGGCATCAGGTTGCCAAGATAAAGTGGCAAAGCATCCAGGGGAATGGAACCTGGTGAGAGAAAGCCAGGCAGAAAAACTCTGGAAATTAAGCCTGGCAGACTTTTGTCATTGGATGGAGCCATTGATCTATCCATCCACCCACTCATCTCTCCAACCCTCCACCCATCCATCTATCCACCCATCCATCGGTCTATCTATCCAACCATCCACCTACCCAACTATCTGCTTATTTACATATCTATGTATTCATCCAGTCACCCAATATCCAACCATCCATCCATCCATCCACCCATTTGTTCCCTCATGCTTGCATGCATCATATGTGAAGAACTTCTCCAGCCTTGGGGACACAAGGAAAGTGTAAAGATACGGTCCAGTTAACAGAACTCCAGGTTCCCACTCAGGGTTGAGACTCCAGGAAGAAAGAAATGATCACAGGGGAAAGGGAGAGAAGCTTGGGTTCAGTAATTCAGATGTAGCAATCTCTTACTTTAGAAGACTGATTGACCATAAAGGGCACAGTGGGCAATGATGTGGGGTCTAAGCCAGCATCTAGAGATCAGCACCAAAGTCTTCCCTAATCAGGCAGCCTAGTGAGAAAAGGAACATAATTCTACCCTCTCCATAAAGGTGCTGCTACAAGAAGGGCTTTCTCTGTGGTCTGCTTGAGCCCTTGCTCAAGTCCAGATGGATCTGGGAACTGACATGGAAATGAGCCTCTTAGTAGAGATACTGGGGGGGGGGGCGCAGTGAAGGACTCTCTGGATGAAGTTAGAGGCTGGAATGAGGAAAATGAATCCCATGAGCAAAAGTTCAAGAGAAGGTGCAGAGGTGAAAAGAGTCGGGAGCAGAAGTTGGCACAGAAGTAGCATTTGCAGTAGTGAAGGGGAGAAAAGTAAATCCAAAGCAAGACTACTTGGGTGGCTTAGTCAATTAAGCATCCAACTCTTGATTTTGGCTCAGTTTACGATCTCAGGGTCCTGAGACTGAGCCCCAGGTTGGGCTCTGTGCTCAGCGGGGAGTCTGCTTGAGGATTCTCTCCATCTCCCTCTACCCCTCCCTCCACTCACTCATACATTCTCTCTGTGTGTCTCAAATAAACTAACAAATCTTAAAAAAAAAAAAAAAAGAATATTCAAGGCAGAGGGAATTCTGGAAGCACGAGGTGACTGCTATTTATGAGGGTCTTGTTTGTGGAACAACATGGAATCCAGGCCAGCTTCATGACAGATGGCAGGTCATGGAAGATGCATGGTTGGGGAAACTTGAGGATAGGAGGAGGTGGACAGGTGGCCAAGGACTCTGTATTGTAGGCAATGAGACACTGGTGGACATGTGGGAAGTAGAAGGTCACTCTTCTGCATCAGCCAGATTTCAGTGTGGAGAGAGTAGAAGTGGAGAAACCAAGTAGGAGACCATTATAATTAGAAAGCTCACAGTAAGAAGGTGACAATAGAGTAACAAAGGTGCTAGAGAGATTTTGAAAAGTGAGCTAGGTACATGGAATGTAAAATGCATGGAAAATCGCTCCCTCTGAAGGGGTAGTGGTGGGGGCTTATCATTTGTTTCCTCGGAAGAAATCACTGAGTTCCTAAAAGGATAGAATAAAATAAATAAAGTAAATAGAACAAAATTGAATAAACAAAATATGTGTATTATGAAGATGCTTATCTTTTTACAGATGACACGGGCAACAGGGGAATGTGTCAATGCTATAATTAAAAGTACCGTGTGAACAAGAGAGGGAAGCTATACTGAGGACGTGGGGCATCCATCATAAGGTGCCTGCTGGAAATTCAGACTTTTAAAGGTCCCGTCACAGTTCAACTTTACAGACTCATCGAATCCTGGGGTATAGCTCCAGAAAGCAGTTAACTGTTTTTGAGTAGATTAGTTTTAATTTAGTTAAGCAGCAAATACAATTTTTCTAAAGATTTATTGATTTATTAAAGAGAGAGAGAGACAGAGACAGAGCATGAGAAGGAGAGGGGCTGAGGGAGAGGGGGAGAATCTCAAGCAGACGCTGCACTGAGCATGGAGCCTGTCCACTGGGCTTTTTCCCAGGACCCTGAGATCATGACCTGAGCTGAAAAAAATCAAGAGTCTGACACCCAATTGGCTTTGCCACCCAGGCACACCACAAATATATAATTTTTTTAAAAGTATCTCTCTGATATAATGTGCAAAAGCGTGAGGCAAACTCAACCAGCAGAGGAAGCTAAGGTGTGCAAAGCTATGGAGTTAACATGCAGGGCCTCCAGCACACACACAGAGGCTCTGACTTCTACTGGAGAAAAAGGCAACTTAAATGAGGATTTCACCTGTTAGCATGCAATCTCCATGATGGAGCACCCTGTAAATCAACAGAGTAACCAATGACAACTGTCGTCCTTGAGTACCATTAGAGTCAGAATGCTGGGGACAAGGTGCCCATACCTTGGCCCATAACTGGTTAATTGGAAGGGAACAAGGAAGATGAGTAGGTTCCTACAGACTGGCGACAGTCTGGATGGGTTGACAGAAGGAGAGAAAAAGCTCCCACAGTCTGTTCAGGATCGTGTTTCAGATGGGGGCATTCGTGTGGCCTCCTCCTGCTAAGAACTTGATAGTACAAGAAAAAAGTCAACCCAAGAGTTAAAACTGAGAAATCCACACACTCACATCTCGCCAAATGGACGCGACCAGCCATCTGTTGGATGCAAACCAAGAGCCTGTCTAGAAACATTTAATTGAAGAGTTGGGGAACACCCAACATTCCAATTAAGACGACCTGGCTCTGATCTCCTGGAGGCAGGCAGAAACGTGACTGGGATTTACTGTGTGGGAATCCAGCTAATCGTGTTATTCTGGGTACACAGAAAGGCTGTGTTAATTAGGAGAGAAACAAACAGCTTCGACCACGATTGCCCAGAATGTTGAGGGGAACAATGAAACCATATGATGGATGTTAATAAGCTGTATATATAACCCAATATCCTCAGAGTATCAAGTTAGTACATATATAATATAAAATATATTATGATAGAAAAATATATCACTGTGTTAATCAAATATATGTGTGTGTGTGTGTGTGTGTGTGTGTGTGTGTGTGTGTGTGTGTGTGTAGGATATATTTCTATGGCTGAGTAGGCTTAAACAGTCAAAAGGTGTCCATACCGAGGGACGTCTTACAGCTCTAACACAGTAAATGTCCACTATGAACTCCTAAGGAGAGAAAGTCCAACAAGAAATGTCTCTTCAACATTTATAGGTGGAGTCTTGTGATATCTGTGGACCACCTTTCTGATTTAGTGTTCTGAGGAACGTATTTTGGGACTATCTAGATAGGACATAGAAAGGTGACACCCTCTCATGGACTCTGAGCAACAAACTGAGGGTTTTGGAGGGGAGAGGGTGTGGGGTTGGGCGAGCCTCATGGTGGGTATTAAGGAGGGCACGGATTGCATGTGGTGCATGAACAATGAATCTTGGAACACTGAAAAAATAAAAGTGTTTTGGGGGAAAAAAAAGCAAGGACAAAAAAATAAAACCATGCACTTTTAAGCAGGAAAGAAAAAAAAAAGATGACACCCAAAGACTGTCCCTTGGCATTGTTCATCCATCCCTGACTGTGGGGTGCACATGTGGGACAAAGGATGCCCAATTTTGTGGCAGAGCCTATCCTGATGCCCATCTAGGTCCCCTTTCCCCTCCCCTCACTGTAATGGCTGTTTTAGGTAGACATCTTCTTACAGATGACATGGGCAACAGGGGAATGTGTCAATGGTATAATTAAAAGTACTGTGTGAACAAGAGAGGGAAGCTTTATTGAGGACATGGGGCATCTAAGGGGCATTCGTGTGGCCAAGAAGAGCGAGAAGAGCCCAAGTCTGGAGGAATTCTGGCATCTGGGGAAAGAAAAGAGGAGGAACAGGAGGCAGAGAAGAAGAAGGTGGTCCCAACATGGAGCAGAATCCTGGCAGCCCACACTGGGAGCGGACAGAGGGTGGGGAAGCCAAGGGACAGAATGCCCGAGAGAGAGGGGGCAGATACCAGCAGGAAGCACATCACAGGAACATTTGGACTGGCAAGCCTGTAAGTAGAAGCCATCCAGGGAAAGTTATCCGAAATTGAGTTGAGGTTGGCAGCAGCTATGAGGTTGACAAAGAAAAGCGCACTGTCTTCACTGGACGGTTCCCCTCAACCATCCCTGTGGTTTGGGGTTAGAGATCAAGAAGAAATTCTGTCTTGTTAGAATGATGAGGTCACAGCATGAATTTCCAAAGGAAGCCTTAACTTTCATTTTCTGAGTTTCGTGTTGTTATGAAAAAGTGAGACACTTTCTTCCAGCTGTGTCTTGGGTTCAGTCCTATGATGGAGCCACAGACTTTACCAAGAGGGCCCACGCACGGGAGCTTTTTGGAAAAGAAAAAATGAACGGCAGGTGAAATTGCTTTGAGCTGCCAAAAAGCTAACAAACACCAAGTCCAAATTAACGACTGTCAATTACTTGTCATGGGCTCCTCAGTGCTTTGCAAAGGCTTATTTTAGCTTTTAGGAAAATCTACTTATCCCAAAATAAACGCCTGCAGTCGTTGCTGTAGGAGAAATAGAGCAACATCGTTCAGTAGGAGACCGTGCAGGGGAATGTTCCTGGTCTAAGTACACCTTCTACATTACTTTAGAAAATACCAAAGGACCTAAGCTACCGTGACCCTTCACAATGAAGACGAGCTTACAGCGCTCTTGCTCTTAGGAACTTCAAAAAGAATTAGGTTTGTAAACTGTGTCAGGCACAGCTAGAATGGGAGGGTTCTCCTCGGGGATTAGGACTTGTGCTGGACTGACAGCACAGACCCATAGATTGGTCGAATCCCAGCAATGGAGAGTTGCAAACACCTCTGTATGACACATCCGTTCTTATTTGTCTTTTAGTTTATCTCTTAGAATGGCGGAGGCCATCCCGCAGAAAATGGGATCGGTGAGAGGAACGTTTGCAACCGCCGAACCTTTCCAGTTTGGCCCGGGTTTGAGATTTTTTTAAGATCTAGACGCAAACACTCCAATGATACCCTTGGATGTAAACATTTCATGAGATCGTGTCCAGCTCAAAATGCATATTTTATGCCAGCCACGCCACTAGGGATACTATTTTAAATCATTTTGGAAAAACATCTCCAACTCTACAGTCTAATTCCCAAACTGATACATGACCAAAAAGATCCATAGAGACCCAATGATATGACAGATTTTTCTTCCTCATCCCATCGAATCACATAGCTGTCTACCCTTTTGGGTCACCCTATTACATAGACATTTCTTTTCTCTTCCTGTGCATGTCGTAACTGGTTTTCCCAAGTCCTAAGGAGCCCATGCAAATGTTGATCCTTCTCCTTTCCAAGTGTAAACTCTGATTTCACGGACACATTGCTAAAGGTATATATCACTCCATCTTGACCAGGTTTTGTCATCATGTCAGAAATGCATGATGATACACTTGCTGGGGTCAATAGTCACTTGGGGACAGAGTAATCCCATGGTGTAAGCCGATAATCTCCAAAAGCGAGTCTGGTCCATCTCTTCATTGATTTTGGTAGACTTTTGATGACTCATTCAGAGTCCAGCAAAGCAAATATGTATGGGTGAGGACATTTCATATCCTATTTTCCAGCATCCTGACAACAGGAAAACTACAGAACATTTCTGTAACATATGGTTGCCTCCTCTTCTCCAACACCCAAGGTATTTCTCAAGAAACAGAGAATTTAGAATGTTCTATCGTGTTCTAAATGGACACCCCAACCTGAGCCATCAGAGTCCTATAAGCTCTCTAATCTAAATATAAATAGGGAGGTGTGGTGATTCATCTCTCAATTCTGTTTTATTTGCGTGTTTAGGTGTGTCTTCTCTCCATCGCTGGGTGGCAGAACAAAGCCTTCCTAGCTGCTTGAAATGAAGGCTTCCCCTGGCAAGCAGAAAACATGAGACTCACTCACCATCAGCCAATAACCCCATAAGAAGATGATCAATATCCATCAGCCACAGAGTTCAGCCGCTGGGGTTGTTTAAGGGACCAAAAATGCCAGCCTCCACATAGCCAAGTCCTATTAGGAACCAGGCTGGGATGCAAAGTAAGTAAACATAACCCAATCTGGCAGGAAAGTGTTGAGGAGGTTCAAAATTAAACGTGGACAACGCACAGAAAGAATTAATTCCTAGTGACTGCTCAATGGCCATCAGTAGGAGAGGTTCATTAGTAGGCAGGACACATCCTGCTCTAGCATCTGCCAATTCATTCCCTCCGTGGACACTGTGCTTATTTAGAACTTTCCACATGTGAGAAAGGTTACGTAAAAAGTATTAAGGCCTCATCCTCCTTCTCCAGGACTTGACGTGTGTGAATGATTAATAAAGTATTTATGGAAACAGAACACACGTGTGAAGTCCACAACAGAAGTATAAGAAACAGGGGGGTGGCATTTCCAGTGGGGGAGTGATTCGTGGGGGTTCAGGAGAGCCCTTGAATGGGAAAAAGAATTGTGTTGTGAAGCTTGTCTTGGTTTTCTGAAGGTGCCATGACAAGTTTCTGCCAACTGGCTGTCTTCAAGCAACAGAAATGTATTTGCTCTCAGTGTGGAGGACAGGACTCCAAAATCAAGGTGTTGGCAGCACTGGTTCCTTCTGAGGGTTGTGGGGGAGAATCTGTCCTGTTTCTCTCTTCCAGCTTCAGTGGCTGCTGGCATTTCTGGGATTGCAGATGTATGATTCCAATCCCTGCCTCTTTCTTCGGATGGTTTTATTCTCTACGTTTCCCTTCTCTTCCGTCTGCTATGAGGACATGAGTCATTGGATTTGAGTCTGTCCTATCTTGGTATTCTTCCATTAGTAGCATTTGCAAAGACCCTTTTCTGAGTCAAGGCCACAATCCCCAGGTACCAGGGGTTGGGATGTAGGACATATCTTTTGGGAGAATGACAATTCAACCCATTCTAGACCTTGAGCAGTGTCGTAGGGCAGGAGAAAGGAAAAAAAATAGCATGGAAATCCATAAAATCACGAATCCTTTTATCTCCCCGTGAAAGATTGCCCCGTGACATCTCAGGGATCCGTAAACTATGTGGAAGGTCAGTTCGTCCACAAGTTTACAGATTCTCATGACGGGAACTATGTCCAAGACTTTTGAGTACGTTCATTATTGGAGTAGAACTAGAATTGTAAAACCTGGACCAGTTGGTGTTGACAATATCCCCATGTGAAAAGATTCATTAGAAAGACCAAGAATGTGAGTCTTTTAGGACCATGGAAGTAAAAGATTACCTAGGAAGTGCTTAGGAAAAAATCGCTTCGAGGTACAGTTGAGAGGTTCCACCAAAGAGTTGGCATGCTTTTGAACTCTTGAGGTTTTTTTTTTTTTTTTTAAGATTTTATTTGTTTATTTGACAGAGATGAGAGAGATCACAAGTAGGCAGAGAGGCAGGCAGAGAGAGAGGGGGAAGCAGGCTCCCTGCTGAGCAGAGAGCCCGATGTGGGGCTCGATCCCAGGACCCTGAGATCATGACCTGAACTGAAGGCAGAGGCTTTAACCCACTGAGCCACTCAGGTGCCCCTTGAACTCTTGAGTTTTTATCTGCCTAGTTTACCTCTCTCTCCTCAACTTATTCTATGCATCCTTCCCTGTCCTGTTCTCTAGCACTTTGTTCTCATTTCTGTGTACATCAGTTATAACGACTGCGTAATTAAGTGCTTAAGAATCCTTAGTCCTCCCTTTCCCCTTGGTTTAGAGCTTCTTCATCATCTCACAAAGTGGCTATTTTTCACTTCTCAGCTCTCAGTAGGTAAAGATGAAAGCATCCCACTCCGGGAGAGGAATCTAACGATGATCGAGTGGACCCCCACTCACAGCACACATGCAGAAATGCCCGTCGTGAAATCTTCTCCCCTTGGAGGAAATGATGGTGATCTGGAAAAGGAAAGTTCTGTTGAAGAGTTTCAGGCGGGGGACTTTGATGGAGGTGTGAATGAGCAGGACGTGGCAGCTGCCCTGGGTGTGGACCGGTGGGAGCTCAGAGGCGCCAACCTCAGAGGTGATGAATTGCTTCCATCACCCTGTGGAATTTCTGACTTCCCAAATCCAATTACCAACATCGGGCAATCTCACTCTCTCTGTTGGCTTTGTCCCCGAGAATGAGCTGTGCCGGGTGGGGGGGCTCAGAGCGATGCAGGATATTCTCATTCCTACCTTTTTTCTCTCTGAATTCTGAGTATTTCTTTGTTTCAGCTTGCCTGCTGGCTTCACTCCCTTTCTCCTGGGGCCTCCACAGTATGGCGCTTTGGGAGAAGATGGCAGACACATCATGATGATGTGTCTTGATGATTGAAGCTTCATGATATCAGCTTCTTATGTGCTCAGCCAACACCTGCAGCATGAAGTCCATCCCCTTCCTTTAGTTATTGGACTGGCTCTTAACTTTGTGTCCTGGTGCAAGTCAACCGTGGTCATGGCTGTGAAGCCACCTGGGGGGTGAGCCGTGGGTGGGACATTACCACGAAATCTGCAAATTCTGCCCCACGAGGTGGTTGATGCATCAGTATCCTGTAATCCCTCGTGAGTAGGGTGAGGCCCTTTTTGAGACCATCAACTGGGAGTTTAAAAGTCCCTGAGCCACGCTGTTGACAAAGTTCACATCTCACCTGCTAGTTGAATTGATATGATAAAAAATCTTGATTATTTAATTATAGTTTGGAGGTGATTTTTAAACAACGGGGCCATACCTCCTCCTGAGGCTCCAGGGGAGGGTCCTTCCTGACTTTTCCAGGTTCTGGGGCCTCCAGGTGTGCTGGGGCTTATGGCCATATCCCTCCCATCTCTGTCTCCATCTTCACCTGGCTTCTCCTCTGTGTCTCTGTCTCCTTTTCTGTCTCTTCTAAGGACACTGGTCATTCACTTTAGGGCCACCATGATCCAGGACGGTCTCATCTCAGATCTTTAACTTAAGTACATCTGGAAAGTCCTTGTTCCCCATTAGGGTCACATTCACGTGTTCTAAGGATTGGGAGCTGATATTTGGAGGGCCATTATTTGGCCACACCTGGTAGAGAAGGTCTCCTTGAGGTGGGACCACTCATTCCTGCCACGCGACACTGGGCAGGCTCAAGAACCTGTTGCACAGAGTCACGTGCTCGATAAAAGACCCCGTCCTTAACAACCAGAAAGCTTCACTGGAAAGGAAGCATTTCTGGGAATAAACACAGCAGGCGGGGAACTTCCATTGCTGTGTGCATTTTGTGGTTCTAGTCATCTTTCCTGATAGCCAGAAAGCCAAGCACACGGGGTTGCACTTGATGCCAAGATTTACAGAAGGGAAATTTTCCCAGAAAGCTACTTTAAAAGGTGAACACTAAATTAGGAAAATGCCTCCCCATCACCACCCCAGAGAGCGGCAAGGACCTGGTAAGGAAACTTCCAGTGCAATTTGAGGTTTTGAAAGTACAAGAGAACAAAAGGTTGAAAACATAACTGATCACAATCAGGCAATGATGTAACCAACTGTCAAGATATGCCATTTTTATGCTTTCCAGTAATTAAAAACAGGTGCTTCTACTGCACGAGTAAAGCCATATGTGAATGGTGGGCTGTTTCCAAAAAGGATGGTTGAGGCAACAGAACTTCTCTTTCAAGGCAAAGTACGAGTCCACGGGTTTCTAGAAGACAAGTTTCCACACCATGGTATTTCTAGATCCGTTTGCCTAGCCCCAGTTTCTTCGTTTCACAATAAATTTCAAGTATACAATACACTCTTGTTAAGTATAGTCACGTTGGTGTAAATCTCACGTACAGATGACCTTCTCAGTGGCAGCCACCTTTGGCTTTGCTGGCTGCCCTATACCTGAGTGATAGTAAAGCCTATATTTTAAAACACTTCTCTGCCCCGAAATGTCTGGTCAGAGCATTGCAGAGTTGTGTCTGAAGCAGACATTGTGCTTATCACAGCTCCTGTCATTTGCCATTAAGATTCATCTTGGAAGCCATCTGCTGTGAGCGGTGGCAGACATCAGTCACCGTCAACCATATGGAGCAACAGAACTCCTTTTGGATATTCAAAAGTTCATATAACCCCCGATGACTGCAATCTACCACAGCATTCTTGGAAGGAGGAGGTACATCATGCCAAATAGCTACTACTCATTTTGTTGTAATTTGTGACGTATTTGTGTTTTATCTGAAAAAAAAATTTGACTCTGTGCTCATAGTTGAAACATACTATTTATGAGTATTATCTGTTTATGGTAGCTCTTAGTGTGGCTCTAGATCTATAGTCCCATGCGCTGATTCATGACCTTTGGCCCTGTTCACTTCCCCCCACTATAGATATCAACTCTCCCACTGAGGACCCTTCCTCTGTAGCTGATACCCTCAATTCTGAATGTTAGACTGGAATACGCAGAAAACCCATCCACAGAGGGCTGGTCTGGGAATTTGCCCTTTGTTATTGAAGGGGGCCATCCATCCAAAGAGTTCATGAGCACCTACCCCTCTGTCTACTAATTACCACCTGGCCAAGGCATTCGTTTGGGTCTATGGTCCCACTCCCATGCCCTATATGCAGCTGGGTGCTGAAATGCCTCACTGAGTACATTCACTGAGCAAGAACACATGTTTATGAGATGCCAATTAAATGAGATGCAAGATGCTGAGGGGCAAGTGAAAAAAATAAGATGTGCCTCAAAGGGTCTGGTCTCCTTGGACAGAGTTACCAAGTATCATGGGCTGAGTTATGTCCCCTACGATTCCTATGTTGAAGCCCTACTCCCCAGGGCCTCAGAATGGGACTATATTTGTAGATGGGGTCTTTAAAGAAGAAATTAAGGTAAAATGAGGTCACTAGGGTGATTCCTTAGAAATGGTATCCTTGTAAGAGGAAAAGATGAGGACAAAGACGGGCCCAGAAGGACGACCATGTGAGGACACAGGGACAAGATAGTGTCTACACACCAAGGAGAAAGATCTCACAAGAAACCAGCCTTGGCCCTGCCTGGATCTCAGACTTCCTCCTCAGCCCCGCCTGGATCTCAGACTCCCAGCTTCCAGGACCCTGAAGAAGAAATGTCTGTGCTTGAAGCTATCCATCTACGGGAATTTGTTGTAGCTGCTCAAGCACTCACACAGAAGCCAAGGACTACAAAACAATGAGCGCCATATATCCTGGCCAAGCGGAGGTGGGAGAAGGTGTCAGATGTGTGTCCAGGAAGAGGAAATGTCATTTGCACCGTGATTAGAAACTTCCATAGTGTGGAAGCCTGAAGCCCTCCCTTCATTATTTATAAAAATGGGGCTTCCACTAGGAGTCCCAGAACATGTCTGTCCTATGCTCCTTTGCATTTCTACAGACCCCTCCTGAGACGGATCCCACAGGTGATTGTAATGTCAAGGATGAAGAACTCTACATTCATCGACTGCATGATGTGTGGTCTCTTGTCCCTCTCCCTCTTCTTTGTTTGGCTTCTAGGTGACCAGCACCCTGGGAGGGACCTCTGGGCTCCAGCCTGGGTCAGGGAGATAAATGGTCCCTTCTGGGTCTCCAAGTCAGAGAGAATTTGCAACAGAAGGGGTCCTCCCTTTGGCTCCAGGTCCCACCCAGGCCAGGCTCCCATGTAGATCACCACAGTAGCCATCCATAGATCACTGAAACGTAAAAAAAAAAACAAAAAAAAACCCAAAAAACCAAAGCCAGTGGCAGGCTGGAGACAAAGGAAAGTGGGGAGTGGTCATTTAATAGGTCCTGAGTTTTGGTTTTGCAAGATGAAAATAATTTTGGAGACGGATGGTGGGGATGGCTGCACCACCATGTGAAGGTACTTAATAGCACAGAACAGTGCACTTAAAAATGGTTAGGATGGGGGCACCTGGGTGGCTCAGTGGGTTAAAGCCTCTGCCTTCAGCTCAGGTCATGATCTCAGGGTCCTGGGATCGAGCCCCACATCGGGCTCTCTGCTCAGCGGGGAGCCTGCTTCCCCCTCTCTCTCTGCCTGCTTGTGATCTCTCTCTCTCTCTGTCAAATAAATAAATAAAATCTTTAAAAAAAAAAAATGGTTAGGATGGGGGCGCCTGAGTGGCTCAGTGGGATCTGCCTTCAGCTCCAGATCATGATCTCAGGGTCTTGGGTTCGAACCCTGCATTGGGCTCTCTGCTCAGCAGGGAGCCTGCTTCCCCCTCTCTTTGCCTGCCTCTCTGCCTCTTGTGATCTCTCTCTCTGTCTCTCTCTGTCTCTGTCAAATAAATAAAATCTTTAAAAACAAACATAAAAATGGTTAGGATGCTTCCCACTGGGTGCCATATTGTCGTGTGACTTCCCAGGGACGTATTACACCCAGTTAATGATGAAGACCCTTGAGGACTGGAAAAATACCATGCCTGCCTGGTGTTTTCTGGGTGGAAAGGCAGAGCTCATGCATACAGAATGTCTCCAAGGCCGCCTTCATGTTACATAAATAGCCTTTTCCCAAGAATCCCCGCGGAGAATGCCGCGCTGTGGTGGCAGGTCTTTTTCTCTTTGACCGTCACCGTGGCATGATGAGGTCCCTATGACCATCTCCATTGTGTGTGTGGCCGAGCTCCTCTTCAAGCTCAGGAATGTCATTCAACTGCTCGGCAGAGCTCTGTGGCTGGGCGACGGGGAGAATTAAATTGGACGTGGAGTCTAAACAATGAATGAAGGGTTCATATCCTCTGCTGTTTTCCTCAAAGTGTCTATCACCCGAGGGCTGCTTGGTGGCCTTAGGAAATGAGCTTTTGATGCACCTGTTAAGGACAGAGGGCGCCCTGTGGGAGGGCCGGGTAGTGTTACCGAGTCTGCCCGGCGGTCCCAGTCCCTACCTAATGAATGCGGGTGTTAGAGCTCAGACAGCACAAGCCGCAGGCAGCGGATCAAGCGACCACACACATAATGTGCTGCTGTGTGCAGAGAATTTCTGGACATTTCCCTGGGTTTTCAGCTGCCGCCTCAGATTAAAGACAGCATTGCCAGCTGCATGATTTTTGGATATAGAACAGGATAAAATAGGCTCACCCGATGCTTTATAACTCATGTAGTACTGTAGCTGTTCCTCCTGGGATATTTTTTTCCCCTTGGGTGTATCCTCCATGATGCTGAAGATCTGACTTGGTCATGGGGAGCTTGGGAGCCTCCATCTGGTGGCTCACATGGTGGTGATTCCGATGGTATAGACGATGGTGGTGGCGATGATGCTTATACTATTGGTGATGGTGATGATGTGGATGACGATAATGGCCACCAATAGATTTGGATCCTTTACTACACGTCTGATTCTCACAAACCAGACTTCTGCATCCTTTACTTCATATGATTTTATCTTGTCAATTAGACAGAGCTTGGCCATCTATTTAACTATGCAAATGGTACCCTACTCTAGGATGCATGATCTTTCAAGTCTGATCTGTTTTTTTTCCCCTAGAGTCTGATCACTTTATTTATTACTATTACATAATAATATCTAATTATGATGCTTACTGGTCACTATCCCCTGCTGGTTATAAGCAAAATGAAGGCGAGGATCTTTGGTTGTTTTGTTCCCAAGGAGCACATAATAGATGCTCAACAAACTCTTGATGACTTGAATCTTCAAAAAACTCCCATAGCATGGTAAAATTATAGCTCCCATTTACCAGATAAAGAAATAAAACAATAAAAAGTGGCCATAGTGAAATGTAATGTAAGAAGTAGAACATAAGCCCTCCATTGTCCATAGGCTCTTGATAGTACTTTCCTCTGAAGCTTGTTGAATATGAATCCGTGGCTATGATCATTTGGGGATTAACGCACTTTTCACGCACACACCAGGGTTACCCACATGCCAGAAGCCCCAACACTACACAGGATTCTCTAGACTCTTATAACAGGAGTGAGTGTCAATGATGACATCACAGCTCCCCTGGGATTTGGACACAATGGAGACCATTGCAACCACGGACGTGTTTCACTTCCCAGACCAAAAAGCCAATAAGCATTTGAAAAAGTATTTGACGTCATTAGTTATCAGGGAAACGGAAATAAAACCCACAACACGGCAGCACGTGTTTGAAAAAGACATATAACCGCATGTATTGGTGAGGACACAAAGAAACGAAAATCTTCCTATGTTGCTGGTACAAAGGTAAAACAATACAGTGACATTGGGGAAAAAAAAGTGTGGGAGTTTCTCAAAAAGTTACATACCAAATTACCATATGACTCAGCAATTCCACTCCAGGACATATACCCCAAAGTACGGGAAACTGATCGTTTTCAACAAAAACCTATACACCAATGATTATGGCAGGATTAGATATTTATGGCAGGATGACTCACAATAATCAAATGGTAGAAATGGTCCAAATGTCCATCAGTGGATGAACAGATAAACAAATAAGCTATATTCACACAACAGAACATTCTGTTGGATCAATCTTAAAAAGATTATGCTGATTTGGGGGGGGTACCTGGCTGGCTCCATTGGTGGGGCATTTGACTCTTGATCTTCGGGTTGTGAGTTTGAGTCCCACGTTGGATATAGAGATTACTTAACATCTTAAAAAAATATTATGTTGGTTGGACATTACACTAATCGAAAAACACTATGCTAATTGGACATGATGCTAACTGAAAATCTTATGGTAATTCATATCCTCACGGCTAATCATGATAAAAATATATATCCCATAGTAAATTTCTTCCACCTTATTCTAGCTCAGATGGACTCAGTCCTCCCTTGGTGCTGGCCTGTGTACTTTTTAATTTCTCTGTAATGTGCAACCACAAAGTTTCAGGATTTAGACAAAATAGTGTCCTCAGAAAGTCTCAAGTCCTATGAACAAATTTCCCTTCTGAAGCCCACGTTTAAAGGACACCGAACTAAGTAAACGGGAAAACATCTTACACTGTTATAAGGCTATCGGTTTCATTTTCGAAATGTAAACCTATGAGCCATGCTTTATGTCATGTTGTAAATAAAATGACAATTTCCCCCAAAGAAGATGAAAATTATTTATCTAAGGACACCAAGAGCGGAGATAAACAATTTCAGTAAATCTTAGGGCCCTATGAAGAGACAGAAGCAGACTACATTTCTGTTCGGAGATACCCAGTCATTTTGTTCCATCACAAAAAATGAAATCCTCTCCTTGGAAACAGTCAGGTGTGCAGGGAAGTCCTCAGAGGAGCCCAGAGCTGTCAGAATATATAAAACATCTCGGCTGTTCTCCCCAGAAGCAGTTTTGTTCGATGCATTTCCAAAAGTTTCTAAAAGTCTACCGGCAAAATTAGATGCTAGCTGTGTTTAGAGAGAATGTCATAGGATTTTCTTGAGCATAGGTCATATTAGGTAATGGTGAAAACGTAAACACAAGCAAGACGCAAGCCTTTATTCGGAGACAGAGATGGCTTCAGGAATTATATTTAGAGCAGAAAGAGAGAGAGAGAAAGAGAGCGAGAGAGAGAGAGAGCAGAACAGAGAGAGAGAGTGTGTGTGTTTAAAGCAAACAAAATACCCAGTCACGCGAAACCCAAGTCCCCGGGGATATTAGATATGTCTGGTGTCTGGTTGGAGAACATTCTTCAGTCCTGACAGTGGAAAGCAGAAAAGCATTACCAGGGTATTGCTCTTTGTTGGGATCAAGGACAATTTAAGAAAACAGTAGATACGACACAAAAGTAAAGATGAAGCCAAGGTAGATTAGAGAAGCAAGGACCCATGTCCTGGGGACCGTCCCAACTTCTGGAGGTAGGATCATAAAGATTGTGCGAGATCACAAACACACGTACCATTTCTCAAGTGTGTGAGAAGTCTGTTGAAATGAATAAAGAGATCACTGCTTCAGACACTTTACCGAACGGTGTGGCTTCGGTCATTCGTAAGGAGCTTTTTGTCAACATAACATTTTTGAGTCTCCAGACCTGAAAATGTCAGAATTGATGAGTGTACGCCAAAGTGAGAGCAGCATTTTAGAAAACCATTGACCATCACCTGTTGACGTCAATGACCTCCCCTCTCTGACGCAATGAGAGAGGGGCCAACGAGGGAAAAACCAAGATGCGTTTTCTGAAACATGGATTTGATCCCATCGTTCCCTTATTTGAAAACATGTTGGTCACTTGAACTTCAGTAAAATCATCATCATCATCATCATCATCATCAAACAGAGAAGAAAGAAATACGTTGGTTCCTCTCCGTTATCTGCAGGATGATTTCAATTTCTTGCTCCATTCATTGAAGAGACTGTCTTTTTTTCCACTGGATATTTTTTCCTGTTTTGTCAAAGATTATTTGACCATAGAGTTGTGGGTCCATATCTGGGCTCTCTATTCTGTTCACTGGTCTATGTGTCAATTTCTTGCTCCAGTATCTAATCCGACACCCCTCTACCTCTTCTAGCTTAACTCAGTGTGGTCCTCCAAGTGAGTCTTTCCTTCATTCAACCCTGTCAGGATCCCAGGCATAGGTATTTTGCACTTTCCCGGAGGGGCAACTTCCTCATGTCCACCTGGTTGGTCAATGGCAGAGCCAGGCATTCAAATCTGGGTCTTTTGGTTCCTAGTCACACCAGAAGCCTCTCTTCTCCTTGGGATTCATGGGAAATGCCCCATGATTTACTTAAAATATTGCCTCACCCAATGTAACACACACATACAACCTATCTAATGTATATATTACCAATGGTGGCCATAAAAGTGACCACCAACTGGGGATTTATAATAATAGGAATTATCCGTCCTTGGATGCCTTAGGGCCCACTCTAGTGCAATGTAATTCATGTCAATCCTTAACTAATTAATTATACCTATTTCAAAATAAGGTCACATTTATTGGAACCAACAGTTGTAATACGAACTTATTTTTTTTGGGTATGCAATTTAACTCATATATCTATGACTTACATATATCTGTGTATATATATGTATTTATGTCATATGTATAT
Source organism: Procyon lotor (assembly GCA_028646535.1). Lineage (NCBI taxonomy): Eukaryota > Metazoa > Chordata > Mammalia > Carnivora > Procyonidae > Procyon > Procyon lotor. Next base: position 101,024,563 of record CM053612.1, read on the forward strand.
AGCTTTATACACAGTAACATATTTTTACATGTATGCATATTGCATAACACACTATATACATATATTCATATATGTGTATATACTCACACACACACATTTTTTGCTGAATGCATTTTGGGGAACATTTTACATCTGTTAGCTCTGGTAAAAACTAACTGGGTATCTGGATCTTTACATGTGAACTACACATGTGCAAATGTGCATAACTGTTGTAAATAGAATAATAATTAGTTTCAGTGAACATACATCAACATTTTACAGAAATTTAAGCAAATGTTTGCTAATTCGAGTTTTGCAATTTCATGTTCACATTTGGGAGGAAATAAGGCCTTTTCAAGTCTGAAGTCCCAAGCACTCGGCAACACGGCATAACATTTTTTTTTACCTCAGGACACACGTAGAAAGTGTGATGGTGAATGTCATGTGTCAAACTGGTAGATTGTGCTGCCCAAATTTTTTTTTTTTAAAGATTTTATTTATTTGACAGAAAGAAACGCAGCGAGAGAGGGAACACAAGCAGAGGGAATGGTAGCGGGAGAAGCAGGCTTCCCGCCGAGCAGGGAGCCCGATGCGGGGCTCGATCCCAGGACTCTGGGGTCATGACCTGAGCCGAAGACAGACGCTTAACGACTGAGCCACCCAGGGCCCCCATGTGCTGCCCAGATTTTTAAAAAATTTTTATTTTTTGATCTAACCCTCGTCTAGATGTGATTGTAAAGGTTTTATGTTTTGTTTTGTTTTTTACATGAGATTAATATTTAAATCAGTAGGCTTTCAGTAAAGCAGATGTCTTCTGTAATGTAGGTGGTCCTCCATTTGGGGGTCTTGATAGGAAGAGGCTAAGGCCCCCAGGGAAGAAAGAATTCTGCCAGAGGATGGACTTAACAGTCAAATTATAGCATCATTTCTTCCCTGGGTCTCTAGCCTGCTGGTCTACCTTGCAGATCTCGGATTTGCCGATTTTCACAACCATGAACCAATTCTTTAAAATAAATCCCTCTGTATCTCTCTTGGTATCTATCATCTATCTATCTAATGTATCTATCTATCTAATCTATTTATCTCTTTATCTGATCTATCATCTATCTACCTATCCATTATCCATCTATTTATCTACACATTATGTACGCATCACCTATGTACTATCACATCTATCCATCCACCCATCTATTATC
>CM053612.1:101026237-101044505 GCA_028646535.1 Procyon lotor
TATCTATCTATCTATCTATCTATCTATCTATCTATCTATCTATCATCTATCTATCTACCTACCTACCTTATCTATCTATCTATCTATCTATCTATCTATCTATCTATCTATCTATGTATCTATCTATCTATCTAATCATATATCATCTATCTACCTATCCATTATCCATCTATTTATCTACGCATTATCTACCCATCACCTATCTACTATCACATCTATCCATCCACCCATCTATTATCTATCTACTATCATATCTATCTATCCATCTATTATCTATCATCTATCTATCTATCTATCTATCTATCTATCTATCTATCTATCATCTATCTATCCACCATCCATCTATTTATCTACCCATTATCTATCCATCACCTATGTACCATCACATCTATCCATCCACCCATCTATTATCTATTTACTATCATATCTATCTATCCATCCATCTATCATCTATCTATCTATCTATCTATCTATCTATCTATCTATCATCTATCTATCCGCTATCCATCTATTTATCTACCCATTATCTATCCATCACCTATGTACTATCACATCTATCCATCCACCCATCTATTATCTATATCATATTATATCATATATTATCTATATATTATCTATAATATTATCTACTATCATATCTATCCATCTATTATCTATCTATCTATGTATCTATCTGTCATCTATCTATCATCTTTCCTATTGGTTCTGTTTCTCTGGAGACCCTGACTGATGCAGAAAGTAACAGTAAGACATGCTGGGGTAGATAGACAAGGTTGCATCCAGGCAGAGGCCATGAGCTCTGGGACTATGGGTCACCCCCAGTCCAGCCCACTGACCAAGGCTCAGAGAACCCAAACCCACCAGAGCCCTTGGGAGCCATGGTGGAGCCTTTATTAAGTGTATAAACTATCGTTTCTATGGTTCACTGCTGAAGGACAGGACATGCTTCCTCCATGACAGAAAGTGAGGTCTGCTTCTCTTGCTCTGCCCTACACTCCTACCTAAGAGAAAGCCTTCCCTGACTTCCTTCCCTCCTCTGCCTGGGGGACAGAGTGGATAATGGGGCAGCAAGGGAATGAGCTCTACAGGGAAGCAGAACTGGGAGCAGGGAGTCAGCTAATAGATTAGTATAAGGATGTCACAATCTGCTGGATGTGCCCTGGGGCCAGACCTCCTTGTAGGGAAGAACAATGGAGCAAACTCCATCTTCGTTGACCTCCAATGAGCTCGAGGCCCTGGGGAGCAACACAGGCCTGGCCCATTGCCCTAACATTGCTCACTCCCTGCCTCTCAAGGGCCTCCAAGCTTCCGGGGAAAATGCATTATCACTTTAAAACTTTAATGTCGCTAATAAATGGGAAAATACAAAGTGCCCATCTTGTGGTCTTGAAATAGGGGGAAAAAACAACAACATCACCAAACAAGTTGATAAAACCCAAAGGCAAATGCATTTTTCTCTGTGGTAGGACTTCCCTCTGAACAGACAGGACGCTGCGTATCTTGGTAGCATGGGGCACAGTAGTAGGGCTGCTGAGCGAGGAGACGGGAGCAGGCATGGTGCCAGGGAGGGGAAGCAGCCCTCCCCTACCCCACAGGAGTGGTGAGACCTCCCTCGAGGCAGATCCCTCAGGCCCATGGAAGCTCCTGGTTTGGGGACACTCCACGTGGTGTTTGCAGTGGTCAGCGCTCCTAGTGGGTCAGAAGGTAAGCATTTCTATCCCATAGGGAGCGGATGGGAATTTGTGTAACGTAGTGCGATATCCACCAAAGTGCGCATCGGCAAACTGTGGTGCCCGGGCTTTTGTAAATAAAGCTTTATCGGCACACGGGTCAAGCGCATGCATTTACACATTGTCCAAGGCTATTTCCCTGAAAGAGCAGCACTCTTTGAATTGCAACAAAGATTTTTTCGGCTGGAAAACCCAAAATATCTACTGTCTTGGTCGTCTACACAAAGAGGTTGCTAACTTCTGACCTTCAGTATCTAAAATCTGTCCAAACTTATCTTTTAGGATAAACACAAACCCTTGGGTTCATGCTATCCCATCCATGCTCTGTGCATTTAAAGACTAATAAGCAAAAAGAGAAACATTATAAATGATGAATCATTGCATCCAAAGAAAGTCAGTCATTTGTGCGCGCGCGCGTATGTGTGTGTGTGTGTGTGTGGCTGTTTTGGGAAGAGAAAGCTGAAACCTTCAACTTCCCCATATGCCCAGCGCTGACTTACCATGAATGTCACCGAGTGCTGACAAAGGGATGATGCTGGTTTGGGACCTCTTGCCGTCATGACTGCGGGAAACGGGCTTGTGTGTTTTCCGTGGTATGTTGCGGCCTCTGATCCCAGAGCAGGGCTGAGGCCGACGCGGCAGATGGACGTGAGAGCCGAGAGAGACATGGCAAGCCAGACACTCAGCTCTGACAGCAACCTGATTCATCACCACCCACCTGGAAGGAACCTCGTGGCTTTCAACTCCCAGGCTGTCCCCACGCTGTATTTCAGGGAGCTGGAAAGAGGCTGCTTTCGGGGTTCCTAGGTTCTGCGCAATTGTGCCCTCACACTGCCTTCCTGCAGCTCTGTTTTCTCAGTGTGGACGCACACGCAGGCACACCCGCTCACACACGTATGAACATTGACACATGCATGCATATATACGCACAGAAATGCATACAGGGACCACATACCGGCACCTGTAATCATCCAGACATATGTGCATGCACGCATGTGCATAGGAATGCATGTATGTGTCTCGCACACATCACACATTTGTGCACTCACTCATACACACACGCATGCACATTTATGTGTGCATGGTGGGCACACATACATTTAATCATGCACAGCCATTCACACACTTGTGCACATACATTCACACATGCACGCATATATAGGCACAGAAATGCATACATGGAGCACACACCTGCACACGTAATCATCTAGACATACATGCACACACACGTGTACAGGGATGCATGCATGCATTTGTCACACAGGCATTTAATCATGCACGCACATCACGCGCTTGTGGACTCATTCATACACACACATGCACATGTACACATATACACGCATACATGCAGCACACGCCTATACAGATACATTTACTCATCACATATATTCACGTATGCTTGTACACATGTGCATTCAAGTGCATGCGTGTATTGTGTGCACACATTCATTTCGTCATGCATGGCCATTCACGCACTGGTGCACACATTCATGCACACACACATACAAACCCTGAAACACCCTGTGACGTTTACAGTATAAAACAAAGTCCGAGTGTTAACATTTGGACGTCCCCTTCGAATGCAGTGACTTGGCTACAAAATCCATCTTCTTTTCCAAGCTAGTCCCTGCCTCCAACTCCTGCTGTCAGGGGTTACCTCTGCTTTCCCAGGGTGCCGTTTGAGGCGAAGCTCACAGGCAGCCTTGGGATGCACTGACCCACGACCTCTCTGTGGGAGGCAGTGACCTACGCCCTCTGTCTGGTTTTATAACTGCTGTCTCACTTCCCTGTCTGTTCCACCAAGGACAAAAGGCTTCACGGAAATGTGACAGCGACGGTCACCAGATTAAGCACCGGGTTCCATCATTTCTCAGGACTCTGGGGCTTTTATGGTTCCTGCTTTACAGAATGAGACCCCAAGGCAAGGCATGGTTACACATCTCTCCCCAGGTTTGGGCACAGAGGCGGGCAGTGGCGATTCCATTATGACCTCCTCATCTCCGACTTTCCACTTGTCACCACGAGACACTGTCCCGAGTCACAGCTTACTTTGGAGCCCTTATTTGCATCTGCCCGGAGCTCTGCTTGGCCACCTGCGTGGGCTCCTTCGTGCAGCCCCCTCGCGCTCTGACCTGTGCTGGTCTTTCTGGAACACTCGGTGATGATCATGCATCCTTGCTGGGAAGCCATGGGAAGCCATCCTTCCGCTGGATGCCATAATAGGAACCCCACTGAGTCCCACATGTGGCTTGTCACGTCACCATCTGTCCCTGGAATCCAGATCCTCACCAGTCATTCTCCACCAGCTTGGATCAAGCCCAAGAGCTTGACAGAGTTCAGGAAGTGCCCACATGAGATCCTGGGTGACCCCACCACCACCCAATGCCCAGAGGCTCCACCAAGGGCTGCGGCCCTGGGGAGGTCTGAAGGTGCGCTCTGCTCGTTCACTGATGGATGTGCCTCTGTTCAGAACCTGCCTCCCAACCTTCCCTGCTCTCATTAGCTCAGCCTCAACCACTGTCCCACCTTTCTTCCCTCATACTGCAAATACCCCCTTGTTGCCCTCAATTCCCACATGCAGGGGCCCCTGGAGAGATAAATCTTTCCAACCAGAGTCACATCATTCTCCTGAACTTGATCTCCCAACACTCCAGGGACAAGAGTCTCCTTTGCTTCTGGAATCACCAAACCTATCCCTGCCTCAGGGCCTTTGCACATCCTCATGGAGCACTCTGCCCTCCCAGATATAGGTATGACCCACACCCTCCCATCAAGGAGATCTTTGCTTAAATACTACCCCTTCTCTGACCCTCTATCAACTCTCTCCACCTGCTTCCATGCCTTATCTGGCTTCATATTTCTCGTTGGTGTTTGTTATTCTCTTTGTGCATGTGTATATGTAGATGCATATCCAGATTCATTTCTATATGTATTTATATCTATCTATCCGTCCATCCATTCATCCATCCATTCATCCAACTCTACCTATCCACTCACACACCCACGTGTCTATCCATCCACCCATCTATCCACCCACCCACCCAACCGTCCATCCATCCATCCATCCATCCATTCATTCTTCTATTATCTATCATCTATATTTCCATTCATCCATCCATCCACCCATCTATCCATCCATCCATCGTCCATACATCCACCCACCCGCCACCTATCCATCCAGTCAACCAACCATCCATCCGTCTTATCTATCTATCTATCTATCTATCTATCTATCTATCTATCTATCTATCTACTTACCTACCTATCATCTATCTATATCTATCTATCTATCTATCTATCTATCTATCTATCTATCTATCTATCGAATCTACCATCTATCATCTATGATAGTAGTTAAAAAACTGGGGAAGATTGCACCCTCAAGGGGCACTAGGCAATGCCTAAAGACACTGTTGGTTGTCACAGTGGGGCAGGGGGTTGGTACTGGCATTTGTTGGGTGGAGACCAGAGATGCTGCTCAGCACCGTACAGTGCACAGCATGGCCTGACTCAGAGAGTCATCCCCCCAATGTCAGTAGTCCCCCGACAAAGAAGCCCTGGCCTAGCAGATGAAGGCATCCTAAGGGACTGAATCATTGCTGCCAACACAGCAGGCTGGGAACAACCCCCAAAAGCATGCACTCTGGTGCAGAGTAGTCCCTGAGTCAGCCTGTGTGTCTGAAAAGCTGCAGTTAGAATCACCATGATCTCACAGTTGCACAGGCTTCAGGGAAGGTTATTGTTCCTGGGCAAGCATGGCCATATTGTGGCATTTCTTGCAGGACCCTGACCTTTTACAGAAATCCAATATTTGAGAATTCATCTTGCGGACAGTTTCACAATGTAAGATGTCTCTGCTCCCTGGCTTTGAGAGAGGAAGATCAGAGCGAGATGGTTGGAGGCTCCCCCATCTCACCCAGGTGGTGCTTATATGAGAACCTCTATGCAGAATGTCAGAAATCTGCAGAGACCTATCGATCCACAGGTCAACCCCTTTATGGACAGCCACCCCATCTAAATTGTACCATTCTATTTCATCTTTAAGGGAAGGCATTTATTTTTTCTTGTTCTTTCTTTTTCTTTTCCTGCCAGCTTATTATCCCTATTGGCCAATGCACGGACCCAGAGTGACTTGCAGAATTTCCAGGGGACTGAGTCTCAGTCTGCTTGGGAAGCTGGCGGCATGGAGCATCAATGACTAATGTGGTCTGCAGCACAGCCACGGGCCTCAGCTCTGACTGTATGCTCGGCGTCTGTGCCCTTGGCTGGGGGCTAAGCCCCTGTGGAGTTGGGCACTCGGATGTTGGAAATGGAGTCTCTCTGTGAAAGTAGCTAAATTAATGCCCAAGGGACTGGAAGAAGTCACAGTGCGGTGGGTCTCAGATGGATGGGAGTGAGACACGGAGAAACCCAGCAGGATGGAGCACATACTGTGTGGAGGAGAGAGTACCCTATAGCAACAGAGACAAGTGGGGGAGAAGGATGACTGCAGAGACCCATTCTTGGTGACATCCCACTTTGTAAGCCCCCATATGCCACAAAAGATGCTCCGAGGTGTTTGTGTTGTGATTGAGTTCAACTCCCGTCCTGGGAAAGAACAGCAAAGCCTCACAAGATTGCAAGGAGTGCCCAGAATCTGGAAAAGTTTGCATGCTCTGCACGCACGTGAGTGATGGGCATGCATGAGTCCCTGGAAGATGGATCAGTCTCCTGTCACTAATGACCTCAAACTCAGGGGCTCAAATCAACACCAAGGTGTGGTCCTGTTGTTCTGGAGGTCAGAAGTCTTGGGGATAAGGGGCACCTGGGTGGCTCAGTGGGTTAAAGCCTCTGCCCTTGGCTCAGGTCATCTCAGGGTCCTGGGATCGAGCCCCACATCGGGGTTTCTGCTCAGTGGGAAGTCTCCTTCCCCATCTCTCTCTGTCTGCCTCTCTGCCTACTTGGGATCTCTCTCTCTCTGTGTCAAATAAATAAAATCTTTTTAAAAATGGGGTTAAAATCAAGGCTTCCACATGGCCGAGTCCTCCCAGAGGCTCCAGGGGACAATCCTTCTCCCCACCTTTGTGCAGCTTATAGAGCTGCATTCTTCATATTCCTCGGTTCCTGGTTCCTTTGTGCAAAACCAGCAGGCTAGTTGTCATTAAACCTTTGCTTTTGACACCATGTTGCCTTCTCTCTGACCTTCCCACCTCCCTCTTAATAAGGACCATTGTTCAGCTAACCATAGGCACGGAAAAAACAATTTGCAGAGCAAGTGGTGTTTGGTGGATTCTGGAATAAAATGGGGTGCTCAGATGTCCCCCCAGGACACACCCACTGGATTCTTGTCCAGTTCTTGTATGGTTTATGTCATTAATGTACAATTTTCAGCAACTCGAAGGCACCATTTTCCTACAAACCTACTACTATTAGCTGCATCAAGGACTTTGTTTTTTTTTTTTTTTTTTTTTAAGATTTTATTTATTTGACAGAGAGAAACACAGCGAGAGAGGGAACACAAGCAGAGGGAATGGCAGCGAGAGAGAAGCAGGCTTCCTGCAGAGCAGAAAGCCCGATGCGGGGCTCGATCCCAGGACCCTGGGATCTGACCTGGGCCGAAGGCAGACGCTTAATGACTGAGCCACCCAGGTGCCCCAGGATTTTGTTTTTTTTAAGTGAGGGAAGCAGTAAGACATTGATAGAGGTTCTGTGGAGGCTGGAGGGGTTGGTAGATACGCGGTCAAGACACTGGAATGAGAAACAGGTAAATGTCGTACAGGGCAAAATCCTATAACTTTAGGGTCACCTCTTCTCTCCAGCAGGGATTAACTAATAAACTACCCATCATCTGGAAATTCCCACATCAGTCGGTAAGAGTTGAGCACCGATCTATAACCAATAGAAATTCATACAAGGTTATAATTACTGAGGGTCAGGTTCCCCCCAATGCTTTCATTCAACAAATGTTCATGCAGGACACAGAAAAGGGACATGGTATTTTTCTCTTGCTCATTTCCACAGGCTGCTTGATTCTTATTGCCTCCGAGTGTCCCATGTGCCATGTGGTTGCAGGAAAGAAATAACAGATGCTACAAGTAGGTCCATATGGTTTCTGCATTGAAAGGTCATTGGTGCAAATGACCTTTCTGAGGGTTGGGCTGCAGTGGATAAGCCCTTCTCTTGTAGACACTGGCTCTTTGGATACAGGCTATGATGCATCTCCTGTTCAGCCCTTAAAATCAGGTGCACACAAACATCAGTCAAGAGTCTTAGAAGGGAAAGTAACAGGTGGCTTGGACAATGTCCAGTCCAAAGGTGGAACAGAGAGAGAGCAGGGTCCAACCGAGGCCATGCCCTAGGTGCTGGGAGGAGCTGGCTGGATGCTGTCAGACCCCATCCTCTCAATGTCTGGAAAGACCATGCCTCTGCCAGCTTCACAGGACCATGGACCCCACCTCTGCATCCCCAGATTTTCACGGGTCTTCCCTTTTAGGCAGGTATCTCCTTCATAGAGAAGGAAGAGAGGACCATGCCTTTGCCACATCCCAGGTAGGAGTGGGACATGGGGGCTTCCCATGAGATTGGAAAGGTTCCCTAAACATGGGGTGTCCAGACGCTGGCTGATCTGACTGCCACACGTGCTCCTCTAGACCCCCACTGGGTACACTGTGTAGGATTTCACAATGTACATGTGATTTTATTCCCGAGTAGGACGGAAAAAAATCTGGGAATGTGTCCAGGTAATGTTTTATTAATAACAGGCTTCCTTCTTTTCTTTGCATTAGGTGAGAGAGAGAAAAGTAGTTACTCCCAGTGATCACACACACACACACACACACACACACACACACACACACACACCAAAGTATATTTTTATCATGTTGAGCAAGCAGTACATGTATCTGATTCCAGAACATTCTCATTCCCTCAAAAGGAGAGCCTATTCCCATGAGCCATCGCCTCCCATCCCCCTGACAACCATGGAGCCGCTTTCTGTTTCTGTGGATTCGCCTATTCTGGATGTTTCTTATATAGATGGAATCATATGCTATGTGCTATTTTGTGTGTGGCTTTTGCCACTTACCATAATGTTGGTTTAGATTCTAGATTAAAAAAAAAATCACTGAAAAACACTCATGATAAGCCTCTAAGTTACACTAAAAGATGCAGCTGAGAAGCACAAGGAGGTACCAAAACACAGGTCACGGAAGAGCTGAACTAAAAGTACTCATCACATCCAGTACTGGTGAGGATGTGCAGCAGCTGGAACGCTCACACGTTGTTGGCAGGGATGCAAAATGGCAGCACGTCTCCGGAAAATGGTTTGGCGGTTTCTTATGGAGTTAAGTGGACACTTCATGTGGGATCCAGCAATCCCATTGCTAGGTATTTATTATCCAAGAGCAGTAACAGTGTACATTCACAGAAAACCGAGAACAGCATTCTGCCTCACTTGCCCCAGAGGGGAAACAACCTTGAGTGGAGAATGGATGAAGCACGGTGGTGTGTGCATATAATGGGACACCACTCAGCCACAAAAGGGGAGGGACCATTGCTCCATGCACAACCCTGTCGAGGGTCAAATGCACATTGCTGAGTAGAGGAAGATAATTTCAAAGGTCTATCTACTGCCTGGGGTCATTTATACCATTTTATGGAAAAGGAGAAAAACAGAGCAGGAGTTGTCCGTGATTCTTGGTGGACAAAATGCCAGACTGCATTTCCAGGGGCTGGGGGAGGAGGGAATTGCCTGGGATGATGGGACAGTTCTACATCTTGCAGGGGTGTTTACATGAATGTGGACATGTGTTAAAGCCCACGGACTGTACTCCAAGACACGGTGAATGTTGTGTTGTTTGTAAAACATTTAGAAGACCCCAGGTGTTCAAAAAATTGAGAAGAGAATGACCTAATCATCCAGTAATTCCACGACTGGGTATTTATCCAAAATAAGTGAAAGCGGGGACTTACAGATATTTGCATACCTGTGTTCCTAGCAGAATGATTCACAATGGCCAAGAAGTGGAAGCAATCCAAGTGCCCATGGATGATGGATGGATGGATGGATTGATAGATATGATGGATGAATGGATGGATGGATAAGTGGATGGATGGATGGATGGATGGATGGATGGATGGATGGATGGATGGATAAGTGGATGGATAAGTGGATGGATAAGTGGATGGATGGTGGATGGATGGATGGATGGATGGATGGATGGATGGATGGACGGGTGGATGGATGGATGGATGGATGGATGGATGGATGGATGGAAGGATAGATAAGTGGATGGATGGATGGATGGGTGGATGGATGGATGGATGGATAAATGGCATGTGGTCCATGCAGAGAACAGAATATAATGCAGTCTTGGAAAGAAAGTGCATTCTGCACCTGCTATGATGTGGATGGACCTTGAGGACATGGTGCTGATTGACATAAGCCAGACCTAAAAGGACAAATCCTGTGTGATTCCATGTATATGGGGGTCTGTAGGGGAGTCCCATCCCTAGAGACAGAGAGTAGAGACAGAGACAGGACATGGGGAGTAAGTGTTTCATTGGGGAGTAACGGTTTCCCAAACTGATAGAGCTTCAGTTTGGGAAGATGGAAAGTTCTGGAAATGGACAGTGGGGATGATTGCACAACAGTGTGAATGTGCTTGATGCCTCTGAGCTGTGCACTTAAACATGAACAAGATGGCAAATTGTATGCTGTGTGCATTTTACCACAATTTAAAATTAAAAACAATTTTTGTTTGTTTGAAAACCCCTCGGTGAAAAAAGGTCTTGCTCTAGACAGAGCATGCACTCGAGGGTTAGGACTGCGAGTGCTATTTGCATTTATTTTTATGCCATCCCTTTAAATTGTTTATTTGCAGGGCAATACGTAATGGGTCTGTAGGATGTATTCATTCATAGAGGTGCACTGGGGCACGGGTGAAACGCTCTGCCTGCCGGGTGTGGTATTGGCCAGCAGGAGGGAGAAACACCCAGCATCTCTCCCCAAGTTGGGCCTAGAGCTCAGAACTGCACCCAAAGCAATCCTGGGAAATTGGGAAGGGAGGAAGGACAAGTGTGTAATTGCCGGTTGGTGCTACAGACACTCTTGCCTTGATCTGCTTACATTCCTAATCACAGTCCTTGGGTGGGTATCGGCTGTGCACAGATGTGGAAGCTGCCTTAGAGAGGGGCACCTGTTGGAGCGTACATGCCCTCAGGTGGGGCTGGGATGCACGGCCACCAGCCTCTCCCCAGCATCCCAGACCCTTGGCGCTCTGAGAATGTCACCCCAGGATGCCTCTCCTCTGAAAAGCAAGCAGCAGTGGTCACAGGCTTCTGCGGATCTCAGGGACTGTTTCAAAAATTTATTTCTTCATTTTTGGTTTGGAACGAAGTCATAACTCACTTGGAATGTTAATGGGGGACTTCAGCTCTGCAATTGTAAAATCTGGTGCACACAGCTTGAAATGTTTGGAACTGCACTGTATTTGGGGTGGTTTTGTGGTTCCCCAAAGGGAGCAATTCGACCCCCAGGGGACACCTGCTGGTTGTCACAATGAGGGGGCTGGCACTGGCATGTGGTGGGTGGAGACCAGGGATGCTGCTCCACACCTGACAGTGCCCAGGACACCCCACATCAGAGTTATTCAGCCCCAGATGTTAACATGTTAATATTGTTAAGGTGGAGACATCTGTCTCAACATAACAGATTCTGAATGTCTATCTGCCCATCTGTCTATTAACTATCTATCCATCCATTCACCCATCATATCTATCTATCCATCCATCCACCCATCCATCCATCCATCCATCCATCCATCCATCCATTAACTATCTATCTCTCCATCTATCCATCCATCCACCCATCATATCTATGTAACATCTACCTATCCATTCACCTACTCAACCGCCCATAATATCTATCCATCCATCCATCCATCCATCATATCTATCATCTATCCATCCACCCACTTACCTATCATCTATCCATCCATCATGTATCTATCCATCCATCATATCTAAGTATCATCTATCCATTCATCATCTACTCATCCACCCATCATATCTATCTATCTATCTATCTATCTATCTATCTATCTATCTATCTATCATCTATCTATCTATCTATCTATCTATCTATCTATCTATCTATCTATCCATCCATCCATCCATCCATCAGGTATGGCAGTGATTTGCAACCAGAAACAAGTTTTTACTCCCCAGGGGACGCTTGCTTGATGTCTGAGGACATTTTTTGTTTGTCAGAATTGGGGGGCTGCTTCTGGCATCTGGTGGGTAGAGGCCGACACCCTAATGTGCCCAGGATGCTCCACCCCAGGGAATAAACCACCCCAAAATACTAATCTTGTCCAGGTGAAGAATATCTCTTCTGTGCCCAACAACATCCTCTCATACAAATTATGCCTATATATGTGTGTCTCTGTACAATCCACAGATTTCACAAATTTGTCTCAGGGATACATAATAGCTATCCGTCCCCCCCACACATATGCATTTGCATGTGAATATACGAATATCTATGTGTCTATCCATGAAACAAAGTTGTGAAAAACCCAAGGTCTGCCCCTGTGGTTGTGTTTCCTGGCTCTGAGGGACCTCAGGCTGGTGATTTATAAAGTGCTGATCCCACCCAGTCTCTGATCGGGCTCTTCCAAGTTCCACCAGCTACTTGGACAGGCTGGTGATGCTTTCGGTCATCTTCATGGGGGGAGTTACTTTGCATCTACAACTTCACCGTGAGCCATTCTTCCTAACAACCGAGGCACATCCTGAAAGTAAATCTTGTGCTTTCTGACGGCGTCCTGAGTTGCTGTCATCATCTGGCACTGGTTTCCTAACTCCTTGCTGCCACGGGAAGGGCTGCATTTGTGTGGCGCGCCTCTCGCCATCCTGGATCTCTAGGGAATTGTCGGTCGTATTTCACTAGCATTGGTGCTCATAAAAGCTGCTATGGAAATAATGTCTAAGGTGTGCAGAAAATGATGAAACCACATTGGACCCGTTCATTCCCATTTGGAAGGTTCCTGGAACCCTTCGGCTCCTGGGCTCCCCTTTTCGTCCAGAGGTGAGGAGCTGGAGTCTTTCAGTGCAGCAGGAGCTTTGCTAGAAGGCAGCGTTACAGCTGCTTGCCTTTGCCAAGGATGCCCGAGGGAAGGTCAAAGAGAAAAAAGCATCGCTGCCTGTAGCCATTTATATTCAGACGAGGGAGGAGAGGCCAACCCAGGGATTGAAGAGGGAGGGCCTGCTTTCAACCCTCTCTGGTTCTGAGACTAGACTGTCCAATACTACACTCCCTAAATATGCGAGGATGGAAAACATCATCAGAATAAGGAAAAATGTCTTTGAAGAGAGGAGGCGTGCTCTTCTTCCTGGGACCTTGATTCTACATGCAAATGAATGATTTGACATATTGCAGGATTTTATGTTTGAAAAGCAAGATGGGCCATCTCCAGGGGTGTCTTGAGAGCTGTGTTCAAAGCACCCGGTTATCCCCACATGGTGCGTGGAAAGAGCAGCTGTCACGGTCAGCGGGACAGAGGCCAAGAGGGGCCGTGTAGCTGCAGAACACCTTGGCTCTCTGTTTTAAGCCACGTTAATGTGAGGGTGGGATCACCTCATTTGCAGGTGTCGCAGAGGGTAAACGAGGTGAAGCCGGGAATCTCCCCTGCTATGACACATTGGTTTGCCAGCTGGAAGTGACGCCTCCCCCCTCCAGAGCCAACCTTGTTTGAGAAGGAAACTAATATCCCACATGCATTATTTTTGACCAGATGGAACCAAAAAACAAGTTACCTCGAGGCTTGTTGGATCTCTAGGACAAGACAGAACTACCAAACAGCCCACCGGAGGGCTGCTCCCTGCACCAATGTCAAGCTCTTAGTTTGGGAAGACGGGAGTTGGGCATGATCCCTATTCTGGGAAAATCAGGACGGTCTTGGCAGTTTGTGAGAATGGGTAATCATGCTCTACTGTGGCTGCAATCACCTCACTCTCCTAGATGTCTCCAAAAACATGGGCTTCTTAACCCATTGGAGCTGCCCCAAGGAGGGTGATACCCAAAGCATGCTGTGCATTTGGAAATGAAACGTGGACAGTCAGCAAGACTCCCTCTGCTGCATCGGGCCAGTTTGGTGCCATTCGAAGCAATGCATGTGGTGCCCAAGGAGAAAAGCATAGTCTTGCTTTGAGGTGATTTGCATGCCCTTTATAGCAAATAGATCTGGGATTCAATTAAGCATTTAAAATGTACACTCAGATGCATTTAGCACATTCACCATGTTGTGCAATCACCACCTCTACCCGGTTCCAGAACATTCTCATCCACCAAAAAGGAGACCCTGTCCCCACTAGCAGTCAGGCTCCATCCCTCTCCCAAGCCCTTGGGAACTACTAATCTTTCTGTGTCTGTGGATGTAACTCTTCTGGGTACTTCATAAGAATGGCATCATGCCCCATGGGGTCTTTTGTTCCTGGCTTCTCCCAGTCATGATGTTTTTGAGGCTGGTCCATGGTGTACGTACGAGTACCGCATTCCTTCTTCAGGGTCAAATAATATTCTGTTGTAGGGATGTAGGCTAATGCATCTTTATATAAGTAGGCTTCGCACCCAACCTAGGGCTCGAACTCACGACCCTGCGACCAAGAGTCACATGGTCTACCAACGGAGGCAGCCAGGCACCCTGCTCACGCATTTTTAACGTGCTCCCACTTTCTTAAAATGAAATCATAGATACTTACAGCTGTGGACAAATTTAATCGTAGCCACCTCATGTCCATGTAATGCAATTTAAAATAAAGTGATAGCCATTTGAACATGTCAAAGCTTGCAGATGATGAAGCAGTAACATGCTTGCCTCTGCACGTCAGGCCCCCAGGAAGGTGCCGGCTGCAAACAGAGGCTTCCCCAGGCCTGCTGCGTTAGGAATTCAAATGCCATGAGCTGCCATGTGCATTTCTGCAAACGGTGAACGAGCCAACGAAGGACAATCTTGTATTAATGCAGTGGCTGGTTCCCCGAAAAACTCAATGATCGCATTTATGTGTCAACAGAATGAAGTTCTAGGCTTGGGTTCACGACACACACGATGGTCACCTGCATCGACATCTGGCATTGAGAAGTCAGGTGGGCACTTGGACCCAACTCACAATGGTGACATTACTCACAAAGGTGAGATCTTCTGCAGCCTTAACTTCCTTCTATAGCCCCCTCTCATGA
Organism: Procyon lotor; assembly: GCA_028646535.1. Taxonomy (NCBI): domain Eukaryota; kingdom Metazoa; phylum Chordata; class Mammalia; order Carnivora; family Procyonidae; genus Procyon; species Procyon lotor. The sequence goes on from CM053612.1 coordinate 101,041,187, forward strand.
GGTCCATAAAAAGACTCAGGGGCACCATGACCTTAGGACCATGAGATCGAGCTCGGTGCCAGGCTCCACGCCCAGTGTGGAGTCTGCTTGTCCCTCTCCCTCTGCTCCTCTCCCCCTTTCAAATAAGTAAACAAATAAAATCTTTAAAATAAGGCATATTGAACATAGTCATGGCCAATAGATATCTCACAGTGTAAGCGTAGATCAAAACAACACATCCTACACATTAAATATATAGATTTTTCCTAAAGTATATCTCAATAAAGTCAGAAAAATAAAATGACTATTCTCCCTCTAAAAGAATGGTCGTTTTAGTTAGCATGCTATGATTTTCTCTAAGATATTTTGAATGAAAACTCATTGAACCACACCTGGCACAATGGTAGACCAGCTGTACCTCAGGATCTTTGAAGGACAATATAAATGGGTCTTGAATGAAATAAGGCAAGCAAAATTTTTAATGCATTGCTGGATCCACAACATCAAAATTATTATTTTTAATTCTACATGTCTGGGAATAGTTTTTTTTTTTTTTTTTAGGAGGCTCCTTGCCCAGCATGGAGCCCAACACAGGGCTTGAACTTATGACCCTGAGATCAAGACCTGAGCTGAGATCAAGAGTTACATGCTCAGTGAACTGAGCCACCCAGGCGCCTCTCTTTCTGGGAATCTTTAAAACACTGGTTTGAGTAAGCCACAGGGTAAAGAGGAAAAATGAAGAAAACGATGGCATATCTCTGAGATGTAGACCAAGTCAGGGGGAGAAATGAGTGACACAGAAGGCTTCAACTGGACAAATGGAAATACAAAAATAAATGGCATCCATCAAATCAGGAAGTCAGATGATCTATCCCAGAGTGAAGGGAAGAAATTAGGCAAGTGATATAACCAAAAATGATAAATTAGCAATAAACACACACTTTGGTAAAGCTCTATTCCTGAACCCGAGAACGTCCCTCCTTGAGTAGAACATCAGAGCCGGAGCACTCCCAAGCTCTTTACTAGGCACAGACGTTCACACACGTCCCCTTCAGGTCACGTGCTGGGAAGCAGGAGGGACTTAAGTCTAGGTTTATGTTTGTGCTTTTACGGCATTTGGTAAAAAGCTATGGCTCTCGGCTCAATGACTAGGATACTGGAATCCAGATGACAAAAAATACAACTCTAACTATAGCTGGCCCTTGAAGAACAGTCTGAATTGTACAGGTCCACTTAGACGCGGACTCTTTTCAATAAATACAGCACAGTCCTATAAATGTATCTTCTCTTCTTATGATTTTCTTGATCACATTTTATTTTCTGTAGCTTATTTTTATTGTAAGAACACAGTGTATAATACACAGAACATACAAAATATTAATTGACTACATTATTGGTCGGGCTTCTGGTCCTGACTTTTGATTTCAGCTCAGGTCATGATCTTAGGGCATATTCCCAGGTTCCCAGGTAACTAAGCAGGTCCCCAGTAACTAAAGTTTGGAGGGAGCCAAAAATTATATGTGGATTTTTGAGTGCACAGAGGCTGGGCACACCTAGCCTTTTGCTGTTCAAAGGTCAAGTGCTGTTCAAGGGTCAACTCCACTGAAATGACAAATTAAATCCAGAGCCTGCCTGCAAAACCATGGGTGTCATATATTTATTCTTGAACATTCCTCAAGCTGAGTGCATACATAGGTTTTGTTGTCTCAGCAACCCGTGCGTTAGCATCATCATTTAGTAGATGAGACTCAGAAAGACAGACCCGATGGCTCAATGATGGCGCCCAGTGCAAGACTGCACACTTCCCAAAGCTCACCGCCAATGGGAAATGGGCATGGCATGCCCTCCCTGACCTGCAGACCAATCCAAGACGCTTCCCCCCTCTCACCTCCCAACCTGTCCCACCTTGGAGGGAGCCCGGTGCACCTTATATGGTTGTATTTCCAAACAGAAACAAGATGAGAGGTGCCCATGCCACCTGTTCATGATACAGAACCCTTCAACATCCAGCTGGCATCCAGACAGAGCTTCTGTCCTACATGGACCAGCCTTTGCTGAGCTCACTCTTTCTTCTTAAAAGTCTGCACTGTTCTATACAGTGAAGCCCCCAGATTCCAAGGATTAGAACCCATGGAGGCCATTATCAACCCATTACAGACCTCCAACTCCTTTAGGACAAGACCTAGGTCCCACTCAACTTGAGTGAGCTTGTGTTTCCTCAGAGCCTGGCCTGGTAGAAATGAATGAATGAATGAAGAGATGAATAGATGAATGAACGAAGTGGTCCCTCCCACAGCTGAACCCCAACAAAACTCCCTGTTGCTACACTGAAGGGACAAAAGAACAGCTTTCCCAAGAAGAGAAACACAGGCATCATGAGTCCAACTACCGAATCAAGCCTTGCTTGTAGATGGAAGGTCGTCACCCTGGTGTGGGCACAGAGACCCTCACGGCTCCCCTAACACGAGTGACAGGCTCAAACCCAGAATCCCCAGGGCCTGCCAAGCCAGAGTCAGCTTTACTCACCCAGAGATCCACACGAATTCTCCGGCTGCTGGGAAGTGTCTCCAAGCACCAAGGAATTTTACGATCACATGTCGAGGGCGCCTGCTAACTTCTCCAGAACCACATTTTTTGTTTTGTTTTGTTTTTTTCTTTTCCTCTCTTTCTCTCTTCCAAGGAGGAAGAACAACATAAGGGCTGTCATGGAACAAGGAAAAACAATGTCAGCCCAGGGTCCTACAAAGTTCAAATTCCTCCTGGAGTACATCTTCTCAGCTCAGGGATTTTGGCATCTGTCAAATCCTGGCTTGCTTGTTTTCTTGGTGATGGAGGATGTTGGCTTGGACGGGAGCCATCCTACCACGGTGTCCTGAGCCTCTACTTGGAAAGTACCTTTGTGATAACGATAACAGTCGCTGGCAGTTGCTTTCAATGGCCTCAAGCTGTACTGCACTCTCTGATGAAACATAAATGCTCCAAGGTTGGCACCTTCCAGAATTCAAGGTTCTGCTTTTTGGTGCCGAGTCCTGGCTGTTCAGAAAATCAGACGAGGCACATCTTGATCATGATTCTAGGTCTCAAAGACATTAATCTGGGCTTTACGGCTTCAGGAGGACATCTGAGCAGTCGGAGAAGGTGCCAGCACTCGGGGCTGGAAGATGCAATCTGAGTGTGTTCGGCTCAGGTTGGGTCTGGAACTTGGTTGAACAAGAGGACGGATTGATAAGCTCTGTAGAAATGCTGAGGTCCAGAGGAATTAACTGTGGAATTCTACTGAAGGCAGGGACGAACGGTAACCATTTTCAGACGCTCCCCCAGTGGGCCACCAAAACCCATC
>CM053612.1:101045005-101058330 GCA_028646535.1 Procyon lotor
GTGTGTTGTTGAAGCTGCCCCATGAGGGAAATTTGTTCTGGCCGCCCAAACACACGGATACAACCCCAGATACTTGGATAGGATGGAGGACGTGTGAAGTCAGAATGACCATCACCGGGAGCGAGCTCCTGTCTCAATGCACCTGTGACTGTCATAAGTGAAAACAGACCCAGAGAGGTGTTCATGGCGAGAGGCTTCCCCGGGCCGTGGAGCTCAGCCTCCTCCGACCACGTCCGTCCCTGCCGCCCGGTCTCCCGTATGCACGTGGACGGGCACGGTGGCTCACCTGGGCATGGAGGGCTCTGAATCCCGGTCATTCTTGTTTCTCGGACACTGAATGCTGAGAAGGATACACCTGTGGTCACACTCGCTGTGGGGGAATCGAGACTTTGTGGCCAGAAGGAGCACCCCAGAGGGCGGGGAGATCACCGAGGAGGGGCTAACTCCCCTCGGGGATCATTTCCTGCTGCAGGTGCTTACAAGAGGGACAAAGGACAGCCGCTCCTTTGCCTCGTACCCCGGGGAGGGAGACCATCCCCATGACACCGAGCTCAGCTCCCAGACGGCTGGCGTCCTTGGTGATGATACGGCTGCAAACGGCAGAAGGCCTAGTACTATTTCTTCTCTCCACAGACGACACCTGACCCCACAGGATCCCTGGAAGCGATGCCCCAGCTCTGGGTGGGCACCAGCGCGCTGTGCCCCTGCCTCATTCCAGCACAGACGGAGCCGACACACCACAGGGCCCTCCGGCTGGGACTCGGTCCCACACTCCTGCTCCCGTATTTCTGGCACAAAACCACGCTGACTGTGCCCAGTCCATGGAGAAACGTGCTGACCCACCGATGGGCACTGCCCCCGCCATTCTGGGGGGTCTTCCTCACCATCCTTGGGTCCACACAGCCGTTGGCCCATCCACACGCTCCTGGTACCGAGTGTTGAGGAAGCAGGAACCGCGACGGCGCCCTGAGCCCGGGTTGGGGGTTCCTCTGGTTGCTGCAGCGCAAGAATCACCCAGCATTTTTACGAGCACATTCCCGCGGTCCGCCCAAGCGCTGGCCCTCGGCGTTTCCTCCAGCGCTGTCTGACTTTGAATATTAGACATTCCGGCTCATAAAACGCGGATCCCGCAGGCATCAAAGCCTCAAATTCCATCCTGAGACTGACTTTTTTTTTTTTTTTTTAAATGCCAGCAGCACAAAGACCCATCGGATCCGTCCCCTTTCAAACGGTGCGCACGGGACCGTCCGTCGTGGGAACGCGCCTCCGGCACGTGCACCTGCACGGTGGGCGTGGGCTGGGTTCCGCCGGCCGTAAATACCCTGTACTCTCTTCTCATCCTGTCTAGTAGCTGCTGTGTCTCAACTGTCCCATTTCCCACCCTGAGAGATACCTCGCATTTGTGTGCGCATCTGCGTTCGGGAGCGGGTTGGAGGGAACTCGTGTAACCGACCCGCTTGGTCCCCAAAACCCCTCCCGCCTCGTCCCCTGCCTGAACTCTAGACCTCCCACTTGGGGACAGAAACGAGGACGAAGATGCCGGGGACCCCTTGCGGGATGCGCCGCCGGATGAACACGGTCAGCTCCCCGCGAGGTGGTTGCTCATTCCCAACACCGAGCTCCTGTCCTTCTGCCCTCGAATTACCCCCTGCCGTGGTTTCTCCGCGCCCTCCGCGCGATGGGACCGCGCTACCAATCCGCCTACCGTCGTCACACACGCCGCCCTGCAAAGGCACAGGGTTAGCCGCCCCCCCATCAGGTTACCGAGCGGTGGAAACGGTGAGTCACACAGTTAAATCATTAACTCAGAGACCCACGAGGTCCCGTTTCAACACACTTCCCATGGCCTCCAACCCGGGGAGGGGGAGGGCGCTTAGTCATCTCCATAAAACCCCGTTGCCAAAGCCTGGGAAGGGGATTGGCGGATTCCGGAGTTTTATGGCCCTTCTAGCCGGCTCGCTGTGTGGCCCGAAGGAGCCACTCCGCGTCTCCGTGGTCCAAGGGAAAACTGGCAGAGCGACCGGACCGCCCACTGCTCTACCTACCTCACAGCTGAGCCATGTGCCTGCATTAATTTGTGCCCTCTGAGGCCCCGAGTTCTCCCCCCTCGCCGGTTCGGAGGGGCCCGAGCCAAGGCAACCCCATCCGGGACCTTCCTGGCGTTCGCCCACAGTCCGCAGGACATCTGCTGGACCGCCTCCCAGCCCCACCTGCAAAAAATCCGTAGGTGCCCATTTCTTGCAATGCCTGGACCTGCCCCTTGGGGGTCCCATCGCCTTGGCAAGATGGGGAGTTTTCTCCCTCGTCAACACGCGGGTCCTGATGTGATTTAGACACTTAGACACTCTTAGAGTCTTGGAGACCTTCAGGCTGCCTTTGGAAAGGAAACCCTTTTCTCCCTCTCCGGAAGCATCGCGTGAGAACAAGGCAACAAAGAAATCAAGGAGCCTTTCCAAATTCGGGAAAGCCAACTGTAGGTTCAGATAGGGGCGGGTTTCTCGTATGGCTGTCAAACAGCCAGATCGCAAGGTGGCTGGAGACCGAGGCTCCCCCAGAAAACGCGTAGAAATCAAGAATAAGACCCCCACGCATTTCTGGATCCCGTTAGCTGTGCACGCCGAGGACACCTGGGTCACTCGGGCTGGTGCTCCCTATCTCTCCCCATCCTGCGGGAATCGTCCCCGCAAACGTCTACACTTTTCTCTCGCAGAGAAAACCTGAGGCCTCCCCGCTCTCCGTGAGCTTTCATCATTAATCGGAAACACGCCGTCGTGTGTTTGTGATACAAGGGTGCACACTTAGTAGAAAGCACCGTTTGCTCCCTGAATGCTGCTAACTGGTCCACATGGTCTTTTCCTTTGGAATCCGAACTGAGCTTTTAAAAAACGGACTTCTCTGTTTTCTTCCGGAGAATGTTTTTCCATCAGCGTGGCCAAGGGTTACCTGTGTGTGTCTACACTGAACACCGGGAATCAGGACATGTTGACTTGGTTCTTAGGCTTAGAAACGCCCTCCGGAGGGAGATGGCCTTGGATAGTCCACAGGTGGTGCTGATGTTGACTTGGAAGCTAGAGTACCATTCATCCCAGGTAGGAAGACGGGATGCCTCCCCCGAGGACAACACTTCAGCTCCCGACAGGTGGGGCTGGTCAGGGGAAGTAGAACCAAGGGATTTGGTGCACCTGTCCTGAGCAGGTGACCGTAAGCCACGCAGAGACACTGGGATGGACGCTCTTCCTCCTGCAGGTGGACATGTCCGAATGGAGCATTCCACTGCCAGGACTCCGGAGGAAGCCCAAGAATGTGGAAAAGAGCCTCTAAGGGGCTTATGAGGGCGAGTCCAGATCACGGGTCTGTAGGACCCAGGCTAAGGTCCCTGAGTGGACAAAACCAAGACAAGCTGATGCTGCACAGACAGTTTATGGGTGAGACCAAGCCTCAGCTCATTCCTCCCGAGCCAAGATAACATGGGAATTGACCACACGTGCCCTGAATTCCCTTTCGAAAGCAGGAGCTCAATTGTCTCTCTCTCCAGCATCCTTTTTTTTTTTTTTTTTTTTTAAAGATTTTATTTATTTGACAGAGAGATCACAAGTAGGCAGAGAGGCAGGCAGAGGGAGAGGGGGAAGCAGGCTCCCTGTTGAGCAGAGAGCCCGATGTGGGGCTCGATCCCAGGACGCTGAGATCATGACCTGAGCCGAAGGCAGAGGCTTTAACCCACTGAGCCACCCAGGTGCCCCTCCAGCATCCTTTTTTCCCCCCAAGTTTACATAGAGTTTGGGTGATTTTAAAAAAGATATCTTACTGGTATGAAAGCTACAAGATGTGTTTCATAAGGGTCCTGCCTGGATAGAGACAGTCATGTCCTGGAAGGAAATGAGGTGGGTCCCCTACTGTTTCGTGTTCTGATAGAAACAAAATCATGTGTTATGGGGGACGCCTACTGTTGCACTCGGGGTCAGATATTGTCTTATTAAAAGATACTTCTTTCCCTCTGATTCTGCTTATTAGGGAAGCATTGGGAAACACAGGAATATGGAACATGGAAAATGACCCCATCCCTACTCCCACATTGTCCTGTTAATTACTCATAGCTGTTGTGTTTCTTCTGGAAAGGTGTGTTTCCTGGATGTAGGTAATGATCATGGGCTGCTTTTTTCCCCTTTTGTGTTGTGGAAGCGTGCTTTTTTTAATCTCCCCAAATGATCCCATGAAAACAGAGCATGCTTTGAAAACACATGTTTATCGCAGCAATAGTCACAGCAACCAAGAGGTGGAAATCCATGTGTCCATCAACAGATGAATGGATGGAGAAGGTGGTCCATGCACATGGTGGACTATGACTCGGCCTTGAAAAGGAAGGATATTCTCTCTCCTGCTATGACATGGATGGACCGTGAGGACATGGTGCTCAGTGACATAAGCCAGACACAGAAGGACAAATACTATCTGATTTTACACAACCCCATATGGGGTCCCTAAAGGAGTCACGTCCATAGAGACAGAGAGCAGGTGGTGGGACCAAGGGCTAGGGTCAGGGTCAGAGAGCTAGGGTTTTGTGGGGACAGACCTTCAATTTGAGAAGAAGGTGGGGATGGTCACACAACAGTGTGAATGTGCTCCATGCCACGGAGCTACGCACTTAAAAATGGGCCAAATGATGAATTTTAGGCTCTGCATATTTTATTTCAAAAAAGAAATAACAAGGCATCCCAATGAGACCCCTGTGGAGGGGTTGTACCATCCAGTGCTGAGTTGAAGGATCGGTGGTAGATTGTGACAGGGCTGGTGGAGCCTGCGTCCCCAAACTTGTCAGGGTTCTCTTCTAGGCTGAAGACACATCACAAAGGACTCCTGGGGACAGAATCCAAGCTGAAGAGCAGAGGAGTAATAGACACAGAGAAGAAAGTCCTGGTAAAGCAAAGAGGGAGAGGGTACTTTATAGAAATGAATGGAGTGATTGCTAATCGGTGTAGGGTCTCCTTTGGGTACATGTCATAGCAGGAGACACATAGGGTAGGGGACCAGTCTGTCCTTGTCCCCTGACATCACAACGTAAGACCAAATCTACCATCCAAGTTGTGAAGACTCAAGAAAGGGTGTTAAGTCATAAACTTTTCACAGGGATGGATGACATCAGGGTAATGGAAATGGGACATCTGGTATACCCCACCAAAGTCTTGCAGAGAGCCAGCCTCACTTGCTTGAGCTTTCCACCACGTGGGATCAACACATACGACGGGACTAGTATCCAACCCGGAAAACAAAAGAAATCTGCTCTGTGTGTCAACACAAAGTCTCAATTACCCAAGATGAATAATTTTTAGACATCTTCCACACCGCGCTGTGCTCATCGTTAATTATACTATATCATACGCTTAAAAAATTTGTCGAGAGGGCACCTTCCCAGTTGACTCTTTCTGTTGCGATAAAAAAAAATTACAGTTTTATGACCCACTCTTCCTTAGATCTATATTAAAAATAGTTTCATGTGTTTGAAACAAGAAAAGAAAACTAGGGAACGTGCTTTGAAAGTAAGACTCCTTTACTGTGATCCTGAATGACTTATTTATGTCCACCAGGGTCAGATACGCTACCGGGGGTGGAACACGGGTTGGTTGAGTGAGACCCTCACTCGTCTTTAAAAAAAGGCAAGATTGGAACTTTTCCTCTCTCCTAAAACTCCAGTGGAACTCCTCAGGGCACTGACTCCTGTCTTTACCTATAGAGATCTTGTCTTTATGTAGAGTGTACCTATTTGCTTATTATGGATTTCTCTCTCTTTTCTTTAATTGCGTTCACTTGGATTGTTTAGAATCACTCCATTAAATATTTGTTCCAATAACTGGGGTTTTGAGGTCTCCACCTAAATTTTCTGCCTCACTCAGATGCCTCACCTTAGTTCCGGGCCCAGGAGTGATGACCCAACCTGGAAGTTTCCTGGCCAGAAAAACCAACCCAGAGTGTCTACCTGTGTTTCAGGGTGAGCATTCCCGTGTGCTGCTATGGCCGGTGTCCATGGACCCATTACTCTAGCTGCTGAGAGGATCCATCGGAATTCATTTGACATTGAACGCTCGATCCTAATCAGATATCTGGATGGCTAAAGTAATGGACAGAGTCCAGCCTACAAATCGATTCGTCAGATAACTTATGAACCTATTAATTGCTTGTTAGGCAATCTATCATGTTATCCCGGGAACGGTGAGTGACGTAGGCTATTTTTCTAATGAACAAGCCGAGACTCTAAAGATTTCAATTTACACTTGATCAGTGAGTGAGTTACAAGACCCTCGCTCTCTATTAATGAGCTCAGTGGATCATTACGGCCGAGGAAATATTAGAAACATCCTCTGCTAATTTACTTCACCGCGGAGAAAACAGAGGCTGACGAAGGCTGGGTCTTAAAATCCAGCATGTTTCCCGAAACACGCTGAAATACGCCTGCCCGCGCGTGCAGACTCGCAGGGGACAGCTCGTCAAAGCTCCCCCAGGGGGAACAGCATAGGTTGATGGGTTGTTTTGCAAAACAAAACGCAGGATTACATTTTCAGAGAAAACTCGGAGTAAATTCCGGGTCTCTAGGAGTGGTACAAGGGTCTCGTGAAATGACACCATATGCGCTCACAAAACAGTACCTAGGCGATCACATTGTGTGCACAGGGATTAAGTGACACCCAGGAGACTTTCTATCTACTTTCGTTTGCTGGATTACACGGTCAAAGCTGAAAAATACCCTTTGTTTTTTTTTTTTTGGCTTTCTTCTGAGGAACTTCTGGCTTCATAGTTAGGATCTCACCGGGTGACCGGGAAGCCGGCAAATGAGCCTTGTCCCACTGTAGGAAAGCAAGCTGTGAGCCACAGGAGACTGATCTTGCAGGCTCCCCACTAAGGGAACTGGCAGCTACAGGTCCCAGGAGGTGATGCCCAGTCTCGCACCAGCCCCTGTAATGCACCCCTCAGGGGTTTTGGGGAGACCTCGGGCTCATGTTCACACTCAACCTTATGTGGACTCTGCCTGCCCCAGGCTACACCAGATGGCACCAACAACACAGCTACCCCAGAGCCCAGCCCTTTCCAAAGGGCTCCCTGCAAATAAAGACCAGATGTTGCACACTCTTTATCTTAATAAGCACAGATTCCGATTAACCAGGAATTTGTACTCCTCTAGAATTAGTTTGATTTAGCTCTGTCTCAACAACTAAGCCAAGGGGGGTGGGGGGAGTTTAAAAATTATATGCAGAGGAAAAGAGGGGAGAAAAAAATTTGGAACACATGGCTCAGCCTTATTTGTAGAGCAGACAGAAACATCCATTAGAATTACGTTGATTTGCCAGACCGTCGGCAGCCCTTTGAAAACCTTGCGTGACGGCTGACTTGTGCACACGGTGTGTTTTCCGCCATTCTCTGGCTCTCGACACGCAGAGACGAATACGTCCCTGTCCCAGCCCGTCGGTCCTGCCCATTGAACTTGGGAAAGGAGCGCGTGACCCCAAGTCTCTGGAACCCAAGGAGAAACTTGAGAACATGAGCACATCCACCTGCCGGAAATGGTAGAATGTGCTCACAATCAGCATCTCCAGTGAGTAGAATAGATGCAGACATTCTTGGACAGGACCTTCGGTCATTAAAGCTTTTCTGGAAGAAGTTGGAACACAAGGAAGCGGAGTCCTGGGGTCACCGATCCTCGCCGGGAGAACTTCTACCTCGGGGGAGGAAGGGCAGGCTTGTCAGAGTCAGGCCAATCATTACCGATCATAAGTGACCTCTACACCTTCGGGCTGGAAATACCCAACTCGACTTCCCTGGGATCACGGGAGGTCAAGTTGGAAAATTCTGAAGGGCGGGTCCTTGTGTTGCTTCCTACCCACGCTTTCCTGTATCCTTGTGGGAGCTCCAACCTCAGCGCACGAGCAAGAAGGAGACAGTCAACCAGGAAGATTAATAAAACAACAAAACCCCAACCATCCTGCAATGAGATTAAGAATCAAATGTACCTGGGCTCTGCACGGTGTTGGTCTTGGCCATGGGCAAAATGGATGTCTGTCCCGTGCATGTTTTGGGACGAGGGGCGGCAAGCCACGTCCTACCATTAGCCCATTTCTTGCTTCGTAGTGAATTTCATCTAAACTCTGAACCTTATGATAGGTAATTATAGGCAGGGAGCCAAGCACGTATGAATTTTATATTTATGGTCCGTACCAAGGTCACCCTTGAAAATCCCCAAAACCCCCTTCAGAAATACGTTTTTATTTTGATTGCATTTCCCCCCTGCCTCTGGTAGGGCATGGCCAGCTAAAAAAAAATAAAAGGAGGAAAGAAGAAGAACAAAGACAAGACAGATCAGAACAGATGTTTTCCAGGACACGTGGAGACTCTGGCCGGTGTCCCGTGCATCTCCCACTGCCAACAACATGCTTCCCTCACAGACGCAACATGGCGGGACAGCCAGCCCGGATGAGGAAGGTTGTTTGGCTCCCTTCAGTCTTTTTTAAAAATCACGTCAGATTTCCATCCAGGGCAGAAACTCAAATGCCAACCACGATGTCCTCAACTTCACATCAGAGCAAGACTGGGACACCCCAACCTGCTCCCGGAGACCTGGGATGCATTTGTGGTCCACCTTGGAGTGTGCTCTTCCCCTACCTCTGCTGGTCCTTCTGTCCGTCTAGTAGGATGGAGAAGAAAAGGAAGGCTTCATCGGTGACTTTGGCCATTGTTCCAGATGGATGTGGCCACATCAGTTTGGACTTGCCGTCACTGGGTGTGGCTTTGTGCAGATACACATTTGTTCTTCATGTGCAACTGACCTCTGAATGGTCCCCTCTGGGGTCACCAGAGCTCTATCTCAGCACGGTACCTATCAGCATCTGCTTTTTGCTGTCCACGTGTCCCTCTTCCAGGAATCCAGACCACCATTCTCCCAGGCTTCTCGGACGTGGCCCACCTTCCCAATGGCTCATACCAATCAATCGTCAAACTCAATCACGATTGGGTCAACCACAATCCTGTGAGCAAACTCAAAACTCCCTTGGATGGTAGACTTTGTCATTTTAAAGAAGTCTACTTTTTATATACATTCCCAGTAAGAGCTGTGAAAAGTACAGAAGATTTTACACAAACCACCCATAGCTCTTCAAAATTTGACTTTTGCACGATTTTGCTGTATTCTTGTTGCTGTTTTTGTTTTGACTTCACAGTGCCGAGTAGAGAGGCAATTCTTGGATGCAAGAGTTGGGGGACATTTTTAAAGCCTCTCATTAGCCAACCACATCCTCTTCCCAGAAGATGGTCCTAATTCTGTACCACCTTCTGCAGAGCATTTGCACACTAGTGGTGTCATTGTAGGGGAAAAGCATCTACTTGCAAAACCACAGCGGCATCAAATTATTTTAAAGACGGTATTTCTCTAGTGTTTTACCAAAGTCAAACATTTCCTTTTGATTATTAGCCATTTGTGTCATGTCCTTTGGCTTTTTCTCTATTGGGGGAACTTTATCTGTGATTTGAAACCATCCTTTATGTATTAAGGATGTTTTTGGTGTATAATGTATTTTCTGGATGCTTTCTCACGTTCCGCTTTGATTTTGTGTATACTTGGCAACGCACAGATGTCTTGAATTTTTTTTTTAAGGTAGAGCCCAAGGAGGGCTTGAACTCATGACCCTGAGATCCTGACCTGAGCAGAAATCGAGAGTCGGACACTTAACCAACTGAGCCACTTAGGCACCCCTTGAATTTATTTATTCATTTTTTTTTTTATGGAATGAATTAGAAAAACCGCTTTTGTCACATCATAAACTCTTGGGATATTTCTTCATTGTCGTGGATCTGCCTATCCGTGTGCCAGCCCCTTACTGCTTTCATTTATTATGCCTTTATACAGGGTTTTATTGTCTGCTAATGTATGCTCCCTCTGTTCATTCTTTTTTCAAAAATGGCGACAGGTTTTCACCAAGTGATCCTTGCAGAAACATGTTGAAATCACTCCATTCTTTCTAAACTCAAATAAAAAAAAAATTCCTGGAAGGATTAAGCCTATATTTAAATTTGGGGAATATTGATCGATTTATGTATTAGACCTTTATATCCAGAAAGGCAACATGCTTATCTGTTTAAATATCCTTTTATGTGAATCAGTAAAACTTTTCAGGGTCTGCGTTTCAAAAGCTCCAGGACGTTTCTTATAAAATTCACTCTCAGGCATTTTATATTTCGTTGCAATGATGGCCTGACCCTTTAATATGTTTTGCATTCTGTATTTCCATCATCTGGACACTGTTCCTATTGCCATTATTTTTTTTTTCATAATAGTTTGCCCCTTTTACTGCGTCTTGGTTCCTGTATTCCTTTCATCCTTGTTCAAGGAAATCTGTTCTCAGATCCCACAATAACTATTTCTTTCCCTGCTATCTAGAACCTAGTGATTTCACCAATAGTGACCCTAATTCTGTCTACCTTCTGAAAATTAGACCTCGTGTTTGTCTTTTGTCTCATGGCGTTAACTGAAAACTACCCAACGGTCTTAACGTAACCATAGCCTGGTTCTTTGCATCAACGTGAATTCTTCCAATGTCTCCACTTTCAGGATGTTCAGAGAATTCATCATATATACCCATTTTACGAATGTCTTTTGTGGTGTTGCCCCATTTCTACTCTCTTAGCAATCGTGTCTTTGACTGTTTCGCCTTCAACGCTCTGTGGAATGCCTTCTCCCCACTGCCCTGTCTCATCCAACCAACACCCCACTGCCCCACTCACTCCCCTAACCCAGCTCCAACGATGCTATTGCCCCACACAGGGCTGTGTTGGCTGCCAGACCCACCACATATCCCCCAACCACCTTGAAACTCTGTTAGCTGGCCCCACTCTGCTCCCCAACCCTACTCAACGCCAAGTAGTTCTTGTCATGTCATTGCCACCCAAGATGGCAAACCATTCCTATAAAATGTGCCTGCCCACCTCCTCCTTTCTCTCCCACCGTTCTGTCCAGAGTGAGGTTGTGCTGCTCTATACCCACGTCTGCACATGACCTTATAACAAACCTCCTAACCGTGGAAAGTCCTTCTGATCCCAGCTGACAAATATGGCGGCTCTAACAAGAGCATGCATCCGACAGTGTTTGTTGCGTTCCAAACCCGCCTCCCCTTGGGTAATCCACACTTGAAGATGGGAAAGCTGAGGCACAGAGAGACACTCCTCTTACCCTACTCTGGGGTCACTTCTCCTTAATGGGTTTGAAGGAGCTCAACTGTAATTCGTGGTAGACTCGTTAGGGGAAACTGGAAATACACAGCATGGACAGCACCCCACAGCACCCCACTCAAGAACCCCTCAGTGGGACCGATGTATCTCAGGGCTCCCAGGTGACCACTATAAGGGGGAAAAAAGTGTCCCTGGAGGCTCTTGGCGACCCCACGTGGGTTTAAAAGTTAACCTCACAAGGACACATGATCGGGAGAGACGCCTACAGATATACGGAGTGTACATTTTCCGGGACACGGGAGCCTTTGTAAGGAAACGTGTTTGACGTTGGCTTTGGGGGGAGTGAGTGGACAGCTTAAGGGCTGTGAGCCACCTGAGACAAAAGGGGGGAACCTAGCATGGCCTGCATCTTGGGATTCGGTCTCCATGGCCCCACAGGGGGATCCTATGACCCATTTCAGGAAAAAAAAGACAAGGTCAGAGTGACCTTCTTGCCCGTGCCCGTGCCATTTTGGCTTAAAATACCCAATGTGCCCAAGGACTCAGGGAATGAACACGTCCGATCTTCCCCCGTCCTTAAACCCACAAATCTTCCCATCTGACACAGGCCTGACAGTCGTAGGTCAGGCTTGGTGTATGTGGTCCCCGCCGGTCCCGGTCAAGCACTGTAGACCCTGCCTTTTTCCTAAGCCGCCTGGCCCAGGGCCCTAAATCCAACATCAACAATGTGCATAAGCCTGGAGTCACAATGCTCTTTGCACGATTAAAATGTCTCCACGTCGGACCTCTCTCAGGTAAGCAGTCTGTGTTTGGACTCAGGGAGATGACAAACGCCGAGCACGGAACGGGTTTTCTCATTAACGGGTGGACTTTCAAAAGGCCGACCCTTGGAATCTGGGCTCTGTGCATTTTGTGGCAAGCAGCATCGGTACGGAAGCTGAGACATCCTTCAGACAGCGTGGTGGGAGATGGCGAATTCTCTGAAGGCCGTGGACACCGCAATTGGCGGTGAGTTTGGAGGGGGTAGGAGGAAACAACACAGTGTTTAAGAGCAAGTGACGATCAAAGCCTTCTGGATGAGCCTCCTTTAGAGTCAGGGATTTGCCCCGCAGAATGGGTACCTTCTGCAGAGCACAGGGCGGCAGGGTTTGCCCAGCCTGGAGTTCCCCGGTGCATGGCCAGCACTGCAGGCAGGATGGGCTCCGAGGCCCGCGGACCCCTCGCTCCAGATGCTGGAGCGTCAGAAACCCTCCCAGCCAAGAGGTGCGACTTGGTGCAGCGTAAGAGGCCTGCCTGAGGCTTCTGCCGGGAAACCACACTGGCCTGGAGGAGACTCTGAAAGGGTCTCCTGGGTCTGGGGGCCGTGCCCACAGGCTGGCAAGAAGCCCATCCAAGGGACAGCCTGTGTGGAGAGGCTGGGCCCAGGGAAAAGGAGGCATATTTGAATACGAAAGGCCTCCTGCACAAAGGCGGGACCCCCTGCCCAGCTGGTCTCTGCAGGGTTCCCGGGTCTTTTTGTCCTGCTCACAATGCCCACGGCCCCCTGGGGGTGGGGGGTGGCTGCTGTGACCTCCTAAAGCCCCAGGGAGTCCTGGAGGCCCCATATGTGCTGAGCCCCAGACAGTCAATGCAGTGGCTTCTAGGTTAATGTTTTCCTAGAGGCTTCAGTTCTGAGTGCTTGTCGGTTGCTGTGAATCCGTGCAGGGCACGGCGTGACAGTCAAAAATCTGAGAGGGTGGTAAGAAAGGAGCCGTTTGGAGAGACGCCAAATCTAGGACCAGGAGGCACAGTATTTAACCGATTCAGGGTTTTTCAACATGAGTGCTGTAGGCCTCAGGGGGCTGGGTGACTCTCTCGTGTGGGGCGTTCTGGGCACGGTAGGGCATTCAGCAGCATCTCTGGTCTCCACCGACCACATGCCAGGAGCAGCCCCCCAGCTGTGACAAGGAAAAATGTCCCCAAACATTGCAAAGTTCGCTCCGCGAGAGAAGGAGACACCAAAGTCCGCATGGTGTGTGATCCCATTTGTATGACCAGTGAGAATGTCTGCCTATGAGGTTGACACCCGTGTCCTCTGCTGGGACCCGTGTCCGCCTTCCCGGGTGATGACGCCCCACGAG
>CM053612.1:101058430-101068663 GCA_028646535.1 Procyon lotor
TTTAGAAAATTAAAATGAGAAGAAAAAATTTAAAAATTGAAAGTTCTTTAAAAATGTCAAAAGGCACAACCAAATGAACAAAAAATGCATTTACTTAGAGCATCGTGTGTAATCGCAAGGGTGCACACAGGACAACATCGGGGGCAAATCTGGCCCTCTGCCTGTGTTTGTAAATAAAGTTTTATTGGCACAGCTCTGCCGGGTGACATGCGATGACTCTTGGTCTGGACCAGAAAATCCTATGTGTCAGACAGTGGCTTTGTAAGTACCATGATGGAATTTCATAGTTGCTGTACGTATTATTTTTAGGCCCCTTTAATTAAAAACTCTCTCAACCTGAGAAATCCTAATTGTCCCCATAAGTATGCAGCCTGCTTCTCTTCATCTTCAGGGACTTGAGCCCTCAGTAGATGAAATGTAAAGTTGCATTGTTTTCAGAGTCACTCATAAATAGACACGGGGTGCCCAATATTGACCCATATTCTTAAGTAGCTGAAGGATGACGATCCAAGGAGCCCGGACCTCAGTGCTGGGCCTCGTGACTCACAGTGCATGTCAATATCACATGGAAATTTTACGGTTTTCTCCGCAGTCCTTCAGATATGCTTCAATCATGATAAGTCTCCCATTCTCCATTGTTTAGCCATTGGGTTCCACTTGCTTCTAGATGGTTCTCCTGGGCTTACCAGCTCTGCATTGGTGAGGTCTCCAGAGTAGACGTGGCCTCATTCTCTCCCGTGTTGGTTCCAGTTTTGGGGGATCCTGAAGACACTATAACCTCAGCTTTCAGCTGTGTTATCCTTCTCCAAAGGGATGCGAAGACATTAGTAATGGAACCAAGTCATGGGGAAGGACAAGGAAGGAAGGAAGGAAGGAAGGGCCATGATCCCTAAGCGGGGTGCACACGTCAGCCCCTCGTGCAAGGTCTGGCACAGAGTAGATGGTCAACGCAAGCACGTTGCTATGACCACATCCGAACAGCAGAAATTTCCATGCAAGTCCCTTCTGTGCGACCCTGAGGCCAGCCTGCCCTTGTCCTTTACTCATCCAGAGTGTAAGTGTGTAAGTGCCACACTTCCAGTCTTTTTCCTTGCTTTCCTTTGAAACGTTCAAAGAAAAACAAATGCTCGGCGGCTTCCATACTGTTATTTACTTTACCTTTATTTCATTATTTATGTGCTATTCCCAGTATAATAACATGAAGCATTGGGTGCATTATGCGATGGAAATTTTATTATTTATACACAATAAATGTATTCATTAATAATTGACTGAATTACATAGACAGCACACAAATAAATATAGCAAATTATTAATTTATAACACACTGGGGGGATTTATAAAATTCCAGTAAATACAGTCTTTAATCAACTATAGACTTCTAAAAAGCTCTTTATATTAAGGTTCAGATCTTGTTTATCTATACCCACTAATTGAATATTTATTTTTGCATATGAGCAGATAGGAGCTATTTTTTTTTTTTTTTAAATAGAGGCTAAGGTATCGTCTCAGAAAGGATCCATTGCCAAGGTGGAATGCAAAGATGTTGGCTCGATGAATGGATTTTCTGTGACTGAATCCACAACCTGGGATTCTTTCTGTGTCTAGACTAGGAAAAGTGACTTAAGAGACCCAGTTTCTTGAGAGCCCATTTATAGAGGTTAACTTGGTGTTAAAAGTGTGCAAATTCCAATGCATGTGTTTCCTTAGGCTCAGTCCATTTTTTTGTTGTTGTTTATTATAAGAATTGAAATCAAGATGTAAGGGTGGCAAACTACAAAGAAAAAGGGATATGTGATAGCTACTATTTGCTATGTAATAAACGGCCGCAGAACTCAGTAGCTTAAAACAGGGAGCCTTTATGTTGCCTCAAGCACCAGTGGACTGGCTGGGCTGACAGTGACTGACAGCCTTGCTTCTGTGGGTGGGTCTTAGTCAACGTGTCTGGGACAACTGGGACCTGGCATGGCCTCCCGTCCTTCTAGAGGAGAGACCTTGACCTTGTGTGTTGGTGGAAGGTTTCCCAGCAAGATGAAAAAGACCTCGACGTACATGTGCTTTTCTGGTCAGGAGCAACACCGAGGAAGGGAACTATGGCCGCCATTTTGTGCACAGCCTACCACAGTTATACCTCATGCCCAGATTTTTAAATAAACCCTACTGGTAGACCCTTTTGATAAGCTCATTGATATGCTCCCAAACCCCATGCATAAGCTTATTTTCTACCAAAAGCCTCTTTTGAGTCTTCAGTCATGAGTCAACAGAATCAGGAAGACTTTGGGGATGGGCCTTGGAACCCACACCGATGTCTACAACAACCACAAAAATGCTTAGACATGTTTGTTGAAGGCATAGCACATGTTTCATTATGACCAATTTGTAAAGAGTTTCCCGATCTTCCTTAAACGGAAGTCCCTGGCTTCACGGAAACACCAGGCAAGAGCATCCGGATCGAATTTATCCTTTGTGCTACGAGTTTTGGAACCGAAGCAACGTCAGAACCACTTGGAAGAGTTTGGAAGTGAATTCACAGAGGTGATCAGAGCAACAGAGAGCAGGCTCGAGAAGAACAAGCGAGCACGAGTGCAGTTATTCCGAGATGAGGATGGAAGGTTGAGTGAAACGTCCACTCTTGATCCAACTTGGTGGAGCAAGTTTGCCTCAGGGGTCTCACGGCCACTAAAAGACACAGAGGTGGGGTTCTGACCCCGTTTCAGAAGGACTGTCGAGGGATCAGGAACTATGAGAGGTGGGGAGGGTTGGAGAACCAGAACCACAGGGACAGACACGGTGTGTGTGCTTCAGGGAACAAGAGCCTGCCCCCCTCCAGATACGTCTCTCATACGAGAAGCTCCATCGGGAGAAGCAGCCCCGGTGAAATGATGAGGGGCAGTGAGCTGCCTGCACAAACGAGTGTCATGTGCGTCCTGTCCGTGGACAGGGTGTGCCCTCCCCTGCAGACCCCAGGGAGGACAGCAAAGACACCGGTTTCTCAAACGCAAGACCCACGTGGATCCTTGGCAAGCGCAGAAACCACATCTTCCTGAGGGCGAGGGTTAGATGTTTCTGAACAAAACTGAGAGCCAAGATCCATGCCCCAGGGAACCCCCTGACCGTTCACCGATGGAAGAAATGTCTCACAAATCACACGTCTCCATCTGTGTCGTGGAGCCATTGCCAAAAACCATCCAGAAGTCTTTCCTGCTCAGGTGTTTCGTGAGAAGAAGATAATCTGATTTCATGTGAATAAAAAAAAAAAAATGTTTCCCCAAAAAGAACCCATCAGAATCTCTCCCTGTCATAACCTATCGAGCGAAAAGAAATACCCATGGAATCAGCCAGTTCAGAAACAGCAGGGAAGGACAGAAAAACAGCATATCCACTTTTGGTTCAAGCTCCTCTTTCTCTAAGGAACGCCCTCGAGGTCTTCTCAAATATTTTGTTTTTTGGTTTTTTTTTTTTTTTTCTTTTTCCTGACACACAATATGTCAGAACATCTCTCCAGGCGCAGGAATGAATTGCACAAACATGTTTACGGACGTGTTAGGTTTTCATCATATCCTTGTACAACCACGTCTCCTCTGCTCCCTCTAAACCCCGCTGGGAGGTGGGCAAACCCACCTGACACGTCCTCTAACAGTGGATAAAACGGTCCAGAAGCCCCCCAGCAACAGAGGATCCTTTCTCTAGGAAGAGACCATTGTTCTGAGCCATAAAAGCATTCTTTTCCTTTGATGGCCTTCCTCGATGAACTCTACGAGGGTCCTAGGGCTGCAGCAATAAATGACCAAATCTGTGAGACTTGAAACAAGGGGAATTTATCGTCTTATAGCTCTGGAGACCAGACGTCTGAGACCCAGGCGGGGCAGGGCTGCTGAGACGCAGGTGAGGCAAGACCACTGAGATCCAGGGTCATGGGCCGTGCTCCCTCCAGAGGCTCGAGGGGAGGGTCCCTCCTGCCTCTTCCAGCTTCTGGGGCTCCAGGTGTCCCTGGGCTGGTGACCACATCCTTCCCATCTCTGCCTCTGTGTTCACATGGCTTCTTCTCTGTGTCTACATCTCTTATTAAGACACCCATCAACGGATTTAAGACCCTTCCATGACACTTTTTCATGGCATCCCTAGGAAGCCAACATAAAAGGGATGTTAAATTCAGAACACAGTTGATACCCCGCCGAATGTG
This sequence comes from Procyon lotor, assembly GCA_028646535.1. Taxonomy (NCBI): domain Eukaryota; kingdom Metazoa; phylum Chordata; class Mammalia; order Carnivora; family Procyonidae; genus Procyon; species Procyon lotor. The sequence goes on from CM053612.1 coordinate 101,062,614, forward strand.
ACAGCCACTCCAGCTCCTCTGGATCTCAGTCAGATCACCGAACGAATTCCCCCCATTTTCATACCAGGAGCTTTTGTAACAACACAACTGTGCTTTGTTCTAAAACGCGAAAGCGGTTAGAGGTGGAATTTAACGCAACTGGATTTGAAGAAGGAAGGGCTGGAGGATGAATGGGTTTCTTTTCTCTGGAAGGAAACACGGATTGAAGTGGTGAAAACTTGCACAGAAGTCAGCATCTGCCAGGAATCCAGCTTTCAGACAGAATCAAAAGATCAGGCAATGCTCTGGGATTTTTATGAGTAGCGACATTTGTGTGAAACCTGTTTCTAGGTTAACAGTTTCCTTCGTTTTGAGTACAACCCCTGCAGTGAAAAGTGATGTCAACAGAGCCCCTTCTCCATTGTCAGATGCAGTGCAAACTCCTTCACGACCCTCCCCGTAGATTGGGTAAACGTCCTCCGACACTTGCAGGGAACTGACCCACCCCTGTCCACTGCTTGACTGATTCCAACCAGTGCTCCATACATGTTCCATTATGGCGGTCCATTCCCTAAACTGTGTCTTGTTGTCCCAACAAAGTTTGAGCGCCAGGAGGACGTAGGTTATGGTTGTGCTTGTAAGCCCCACATTGGACCTGGGATGCTCAGAAGACACTAGGAATTAATGAATAGCCCCCTTCTTTGTCCCAAAGTCTGCAGCTATGTCTTTCTCTTCAACCCATCTCAATCCCAGGCAGCCTCCCCATCTGTTTGGGTTTTTTTCCCCCAATGTGGCAGCCCCGTTGACTCACCATCACCGCCAGTCTCCAGAAAGAATGAATGCAAAGTCTCTCCTATGGTTTAACATTGTTAGGAGTTATCTATCTCCACATGAAGCCCCTCACCATGGCCTTTGGCGTTATGCCTCAAAATGGCAGAGATTTCTTTACTCGCCTTGAGACCCCTTGACTTTTGGATATGGCTCTTTAGATCTGTCCATCCATCCACCAATTTATTTTGTCTCCTACTCACCAGGGTCCACTGAGAGGCCTGGTCTACTTCTTTCCTGTTCTCTCCTCCTACATTTTGCCTGGTTCCTTGATACAAACCAGTTGACTTCACCACAGTTTCCATCAGCCCTGGTTGGATTTCGTTCAGATCTGTTCAGCATGAAATGCACACTCGGTGTCAGGTACTGGGCTGGGTGCTCTGGGCACAGGAAATCCATTCCAGCTAGGCACTGGACACTCGCCCACACCTCTTGTGCACCAAGCCCTGCCTTTCCTCACTTCTAACCACATTTTTACTCTAGATGCCATTAACCAGGGACTCAGCCTGACCAACCTCCACTACATAACTAGACATGCCATGGCAGACTCATGGAAACACATACTCTTGCAAAGACACAGAACAAAACACAGTATAAACACAGCCTCCAACAAAGATGTATAATTTGATGGCACCCAGAGAGAGAGGTCTGTAGGCAGAGCCATTTACAGTGCGATCTGAGAAAGCTACACGGCAGGCTCCCCGCATGTGCACACAATCTCCCACACGCCCCTGCGTGCCCCCACATGCACCCGTGAGCAGAGCATGTGGGACATATGGTCTCAACATGTACCTGTCTTCTCGTCAAGTGATCTCATTTAATTTATGACCTCTGAGCTTCCTCCACTCATCCATCAGCAGAAGCACATGGATCTTAATAATTAATGCAATAAAGAAAAGCTTTTCAGGGGGCTCAGGATCATCCTGAGTTGTCTCATAACTGATGTATTGATCTTTGGTATGATTTACATCTCTGATATCCTAGCCCTCTCTCTGCAATCAGCTTTCTAGGGTTTGTGGATCTTCCTGGTTTGGATGTTGAATAAATGAGGATGGATAGATAGATAGATAGATAGATAGATAGATAGATAGATAGATAGAATGTTAAATAAATGAGGATAGATAGATAGATATAGATAATGGATGGATAGATAGATGATAGATAGATAGAAAATGGATGGATGGATAGATAGATGATTGATAAATGGATAAATTAGCAATAGATGGATAGATAGGTAACAGATGGGTAGATAGAGTATGGATGTATAGATGGATAGACAGGTGATAGATAAATGGAGAGATAGGTGATGTATGGATAGATTATGGATGGATAGACAGGTGATAGATAAATGGATAGATAGGTGATGTATGGATAGATTATGGATGGATAGATAGGTGATAGACAGGTGATAGATAAATGGATAGATAAGTGATAGATGATGGACACATAGATGGATAGGTGAAGGATGGATATGGTAGAAGGATGGATAAATGATAGATAAATAGGTGATGTATATCTGGGTGGATGGATAGAGGGCAGCTAGCTATAGATACACATAGACATTGATGGACGCATGTGTATATATACTTACTATGTTTAATACACACACTGATCTTACTTCAAAAACCCAGTGCCATTAGTTAACAGTGATTATTTTTACACTATGAAAGACCAACTCTTAAAAAATTCAAATTGCCCACCAGATGACCTCTTTCACTGCCCCATAAAGCAGATGGGGAGAATTTTCATGGTAATCAGCACAAGCTGTATATAGAAGTAAGGATTTTGCCATTTTTATGAAAGCGGCTCATTCGACTACATTTTTCGGACTCACGATCCTTCTTCCCATCTCTTACCTCTGTGCTTTCAAAGGAATACTGCTAAGAATGCTCTCATTCATCAAGGTATCGGCCCTCTCACTGCCCATGTTTACAGGGTAAAGTCTGCAAAACTGAGTCTGGTTTGTGTGACCTTGTTCAACACCATATAGACCTACTGGTGACGATTCCTTGGGGTTTCTCACTCTTGTCCTCAAATGCTCAGGTATTGCACCTGAGGTGTAGATGGGCTCCTACGTATCTCACTGTTTCGAGCGATGGATCCATGTTCCTTCCTAAGAGAAAACACGAGAACTTTTCCTACTCATGGGTGTGATCTGCGTGAGCCAACAGTGGCGCTATGTAACGTGGAGCAGTGGGAAGAGCACGTTGGTGAGAAAATGATGTGCGGGAAGCAGAACCTTTTCTCAAATATAACTGATGACTTCCGTATGACCTGAGGTTAACCTAACCGCCATTTGCCCACGTGGACCTGTCTCCCATACGCATGGCTTTCTTTTCACACCTTCCTCCGTCACCACTGCTGTGATCTCCTGCATGCTGGGAAAAACACCCCCCACCTGGTCTTCTTGGACACTGCACCTGTGCCCAGGGGTGTCTTTCTCCCAGGAGCAGGGAGTAGGAAACAAGCCAACCGGGGACGTGAAGCCCATTGCTCGCTGGAGCTCTGTCCCCATCCTTGTGTGTAGATGCACCCTGTGTGTGCTCCCAAAGCCTCCAGACCTTCACTGTGGTCTGCAAACACCTGCCTCAACCTCTGTCCTCCCAGTAACCTTCTGTGGGCAGGAGATGCTCCTGATGGCCGCCATGATGGAACATACCCTAAGTTCACCTACTACACCCCTCCCCACATTTTTATCTCAGTGCATCCCTCCTCCCTACTCAGTGAGAATATTCTAGTCAGAGCCTCAGAAGCCAACACTTACCTCCTGACCTGAGAGAACCAGGAAGAGTTGTAGGTGTTTGGACCCAAGAAAACATTTTTTTGGCTTGACTACCTTCCATCTGTCCTCACACGTGTCCTTCTCGATTGAGAGAGTTTCCTCCCACTGTCCTCTCCACATTCTCCTCATCTGGGGACAGACATCGACTGTCCCCTATGACTGTCCCCATGTCATCGGGGATTTGTGCCACTTCTGCTCCATCATTCCAGGGTGCTTACTCCGTCCATGTTTGAATCAAGCATGGAGAAGGCAAGAACCCAAAAGGAAAAGTCAGTCTATTTTATAGGATCTGTATCACATAGACTCGGATTTCTGAACACAGCTCAAGAATAGACTTTAAAAATCCCGGATGTTTGCTAACAATGTGCCAAGTTGCTAACATGGTGCCAAGTCCGCTTTGTGTTAAAATGATATTGTAAAGAAAACTGGTGATTATTTAGACCCAAAGCCCAATGAGGGACTACATTTCCAACTCTGTGGGACCCTGGCAAGGCCGTATTTAGAAACGATGGGTGTGAACGTCTTTGTCACAAAACACAACCATTTCGTACAAATGCAGACCACGCCCAATGAACACAAAAGTTCTAGAAATGCTGATCAGAGCAACGAAAATTAAGGGGCACCCGGATGGCTCAGTCCATTAAACATCCAACTCTGGACCTCAGGTCATAGTCTCAAGGCCGTGAGATCGAATCCCATGTGGGGTTGTGCACTGGGCATGGAGTCTGCTTCAAAAAAAAAAAAATTAAAGGAAAGGTCCCTTGAACTTGGTTGAATGGTTGGCAAGATGTATCCTCCCCCAAAAGTGCAGAAGTCGATGGCTATTCACACTATAGGGTTGTACGGAAAGTTCCCGGGAAATACCCATTTTTGTAATGATACAGATAGATGGGCCAAGCAGCTTAGCTGACTTGGGGTGCATTTCATGAGACGTACTCTGGTTTCTATAACACGCACACACGCACGCTTCTGTAGAAACAGTAGATTCATTGCAAGGGCTACTTGAAGGTGAAGCTAAGGTCCTGGGGCAGCTTCTTGGCTCAAACTACCACCTGTGCACCAGGGGCGGAGTCCTAAAGACGTTTGAGCCCCTTGGGTGTGGCACAGAGGGTCTTGCTGTTTCTGTGATGTCCTCACTGCCCGGGTCCTACATTTTTGGGGGGTTTGGGGGATCAGTGTCCCCCTCTAGGCACACGGCAGGGACTCAGCAGACAGATGCTGATTTAGGGAAGGCCCCAAGAGAGCTCTCTCTGCTCCACAAAGACTGGAGGATGGACAAGCTTCGTCGTTAAAACTCCAGACATCTGAATGCTTCCACTTTTAGCCCAAGGACCCTGCTACACTTGTCAGAGGTCACTTAGCCCCTCTCACCTCCTGAGTGTCAGCCTCTAAGGGGAAAAGGAAAAAAACCCCACAAAACCACACCAGCCCTCTGAGGTAACGCCAACTGGATCGGAAACATATGGATTAATATTTCGGCAAAATATTCATGAGTTCCAGCGCGTGGGGTCCTTGGAGAAAGGGCATGGCCGGCGGCAGGAAAATGGCTGTAAGACGTTGCCTCGAGCCCGAGCAAGCCCAGACGCATCTGAAACACACGCCCTCCTGGGAAATTTCTGGGGTTTGCAGCAGCTTGCCCTGTGCAGGGTTTCCCAAATCGGCCCCGAGCCTGTCCTGGGCTCCACCGGGCTGCAGCTGGGGTGCACATCGGCCGGGATCTAGACATGCCCGGGTCCCTGCTCTCTGACTGGCATTGGCACCGAGGCACTGACTCCCCTCCCCATACCTTCCACTGCGTCTCCTCCACGTGGGAACCCCAGCCCACCTGCAGTCACGTCCTTAGTGTTCATGCTTCACATTTCCTACTCCGGAGAGTGACCAGTCCCTGGACAGGTCTCTGGGCTGTCGGCCTTCGAGGCTGATGGATGCTCGGGATCCCAAGGGAGGAAATGCTGGGGATCACTGAGGGCATCCTGGAGACTGCAGAGGGAGAGGGAGATGGGCAGTTGTGAGTCGGGAGGCTGGTTATGGACCAGCGGGTGTTGGGGGTGAGGCTCGGAGGGGTGGAGGGGCGGGTAGGGGCACAAGGCGGGGAGGACAGGCAGCCCAGGACTGCTGTCCACCCTTCATGCCCATGCAGGACACAAACTGCCCTGGAGGGACCTCCAGGCATCAGAGGACATGGGGTCTTCCTAGGACAGAAGCAAATACTATCCCCAGAACACGACCCTACTTTTCACTGGGTGGAGGATTTCCCACGACTCAATGCTCACCAAAGACGTCAAGAGCTTTATCTGTCCCCTGCTTCCCCCTCTCCAGGACCACTGCAGGTGGGTAGAGAGCCCTGTCCCCGTGTCCCAGTACGAGTGGGTAGAGAACCCTGTAGCTCCGTCCCCATGCCCCATTGTGGCATATCCTTGGGACAGACCCGTGGCCCCGTCCCCGTGTCCCAGTGCAGTAT
>CM053612.1:101069163-101087919 GCA_028646535.1 Procyon lotor
TCCCCTCCATTTTTGAGGGGTTTACAATTTCCTCTTCATTTGTGATGGACGGATACAACTGCAATAATTTAAAATGTCCTCCTGGTTCCATTTTCCTTTCTATCTAGATGCTAGTAGCTTTCCTCAATGTGGAGGATAACTCTCAGCATGTGGGTCCCCCTTTGGGGACATTTCAAGGAATTCCTTGAGCACTCCCTTTACAGAAGAAATTTTAACCCCGAGGACAATCCTGTCCCTTTAATTTCTGCTCCGACAAAGGATCCCCGTGGCGGTATTTATCACTAGTTGCTACAACCCAGCCGACGTTTCTGTGAGGTTTTCCGTGGGAAGTGAAGACGATTTTATTCATAACACAGAATTAAATTTCACCGAATGTTCGGTTATCGGTTATTCTCTTTTTAATGTTCTTAAGTTTCTGGAAACTTGCAGAATTATTATATTTTCAAAAGTAGTTTGGGAGTTTTAATATATCTAATAACATCAGATCGATAGTGTCAATGCCACACGGTGTATTACAAAAAGGAGAAATGCCCACATCATGGAAGAGTAAGTGAATTTACTCGTATGCCGGCCCCAACAGCTTGTTTATAATTGGCCAGAAGGCTTTCACGGAGAGAAAATTAATGCGCTGGGTTCTCATGCTGTCAACTTTCTTTGCTGGGGTATAATACAAAATATATGTGTATTTATTAACTGTTTCAAAGCGACTATTTTGGGTAGTGTGTAAAAATGCCTGTACATGCAAGCTTTTCATGCAAACATTTTTTTTAATAAGAGCACATTCTGTTTTTTGGGAACTGTGCCTCCTTTTTGCTTTATTGCAAGCAGATGGTTCCAATTCAGAATATTATATGCAGATATGAGGAGTGCTCTAATGATACCTGACGTGTGAGTGAGGTTTTGGTCCCCTTTTCCGAGGATGAACCTAAATTCTAATTTTACAATGATTTTCGTAAACTGGAATTACCCTCTATACTTTCTGGGGCGATTAAAATTCTTGGCAGGGGCGCCTGGGTCTAAGAAAGATGTTTATGATGATCCTAGTAGGACCAGGTAGGTCCTCGGGATCCATCTCCGATTCCATTCTGGGGACAAACTCGGGCGGTCGGAAAGGAAATTCTTCACGCGCATCTGCTTTGTTTCCAAACTGTCTCTGCACCCGGTGCCTATGTTAACTTCCTAAGTAGGAAATGCCACATGCAGACTCTTCCAAGCTCACTCCTTTCACCCACTGCCCACGAGACTGGGTCATAAGGCCTCCTTGTCACGGTCTCAAACTCCCGCTGTCCAGGAAGATGCATTTCCATGATGGCGCCATGCAGAGGATTGTCTCTCCTCCTCCCACTAAGAGGTTTACTGAGAAAAACAAAACACAACAGAACAATATCAAGAAACGAGGCATGTGGGAAGGTGGGAATATTCCCACATCGCTTTGCATCGGGTCGACCTATAATCATGTTCTGAATTGCACCTCAAAACCATTCCATATGCACTTGTTTTTAAGAATGTGGTCCACTTAATCCCCATGTATATTACGTGCAGCTAAAATTCTTTTTTATTTTATTTTATTTTATTTTATTTTATTTTATTTTATTTTATTTTATTTTATTTTATTTTATTTGACAGAGAGAGATCACAAGTAGGCAGAGAGGCAGGCAGAGAGAGAGGGGGAAGCAGGCTCCCTGCTGAGCAGAGAGCCCGATGCGGGGCTTGATCCCAGGACCCCGAGATCATGACCTGAGCCGAAGGCAGAGGCTTTAACCCACTGAGCCACCCAGGCGCCCCGCAGCTAAAATTCTTTATATGCTTTCTGGACATGACCCTCCTGAGACACGTCACTGAGTCATCCTGGGCATCCCTGGCCACGAGGACCACAATCGTAGGATGTTTGAAATGATCATTAGTGGTGCCTCTTAATTTGGAAAGAGAAAATGGCGGACGCATTGGGATTGAGTATTTTCTCCTAGAAACTCATGGCCTCGGGGGAGTTGGCAGGCAGATGATAGCTTTGCGTTACTCCTCCGTTTGTACGCTGAGTAGTCTTCAGCTCAATTTCTTGGTGGACATCATCGCTGAGCTGTGGGCAAGGCCATGAGCTCGCACTGGCTGAATGCCAACAATGGCTCTCCTTCCTAGGACTGGTATCTTCTGACCCCACTGCATGGTTTCCTGTGGTTTTCTGGTTGGAACAGTGAGAAACCCCACGGATGCTCGTGGCTTGTGGTCCCCGAAGGACCCAAAGACAGCTGAGCTCTAAGGGGAGAGGGGCATCCAGCTGACCAAACAGGGTGGCCACTTGTTTCCTCAACAGAGAAGTGGAGACCAGACAGGAACATCGCTGACCCCTGGTCAGAGAGCGCAGACCCCCAGCACCGATGAAAATCCCCCTGTAACTTTTCACGGCCACCAAAACCTAACCGCCAACAGCCTACCGTTGGCTCGAGTTTTCCGAAGAACGTGCGTGGTTGATTCCCACCTATTGTGTATGCCGTACACATTCCCACAGTGATGCACGCTGGAGAAAACCAAATGGGATTAAGAAAAATCATAAGGCACACAAAACTCATTAGAGGACTGCCCTGTGTTTTCCGAAAACAAAAATAATCCGCCTAAGAGGGGAGCCACGCAGCTGGGACCCCTGCGGTTGCAAGGTAACACGGAGACAGTCAGCAGCAACTCTGCCAACCCCAGGCGGGGTCCTCCTTGGGGGGCGGGGATGCTCTCGTCCCCGCAACCGTCTTTCCAGAACGAGGTTAGCGACGGCATTTCATAAACTCCGTATTTGCAATTACATCCATCTTTTCGCGCAACTTTGTTGAGAGAAACAGTCTCACCTGCTTGTTTCAATTCTCCCCCTAATCTCTTAGGTGGGGGAGACTGTCTCATAAACGTCTCTCTGCGGGTCTCAGATAAACACGGCGGGGGCATCCGTCGCACACTGTCTCGGGGGTACAAGCCCCCGCATCTCCACTTTCCATGCAGATTCACCAGCCCGTAAAATCACAGAGATTTCAAAGCCTCGGTTTGCAGATACAACTTCGTGGAGCGCGCGCTGTAAACTTGGGGCCAATGTAGGTCAAAGATGCCCCCTTCCAACGCCTTTGTGCCTCTAAATTACTAAGAATTCTCCTTCTGGCTCATCTCCTGGATATATTTGCGTCTCTCTGTCTTAAAAACCTGATGCCCGGGCACAGTGACCGTCTCCGAACTCATCCTGCTTGTCGTCCCCCTTTCTCATCAAAACGGAAAAACGTGACTTTGGAATCATAGCCCCGTGTGGCTTCTCTGTCATCGTGGGCTTCCCCCCCGCCCCCCGGGATCCAGCCCCTGGTCTGCATCTGGGGCTCGGTCCCCTTCCCTTGTAGGAACCGTCCCACCGAGCCATCGCTTTGTACCCAAACGTGGACTTTTCCTTTCTTCCAAGGCCAAGGAGTGGCCTCACTCTCTCTCCGGGCATCGAGCACCTCTTGTTTGTGAAAAGGCATTAAATTATTTCTGGAAATTATATGGTAGATCCCTGTGTTTTTTGAAAAAAAAAATAGCAAATCCAGCTTTTTTGTACAATCGTAGAGTTTATGCAAAGATTTCATCTTTTGAACCTCATATTTCTTAGAAATTCAAAGGGCATATATTGTCTGTTTTCTTATACCTTTAGCACAAGCAACCCATTTATCAACACTGACTTTTATTTTCTTAGATGTAGTAAAAAAAGTATGAAAGAAATAGTTTAAATATTTTTATGAATTTCTTACACACTTACGAGGTACCCATTGTTTATTTTCCGATGGCTTCAGCCCAAGCAATTTACGTACCAGTACTGACCTTTAATACTGACCTTTAATTTGTTAGATATAATAAAAAATAGTTGTTTCTTTTTTTTCAAATTTTTGTATTTAAATTCAATTTAGTTAAAAGGATTTTTCTTTCCTTTTAAAAATTTTTTTTAAATTTAATTTGGCTAAAAAAAGAATTTTTAAATAAAGAAATAAAGAAAGGCGTTAAGTATTTTTAGGAATTCCTTAGAAATTGAGTGCACATGCCTTGTCCATTTTCCGATGCCTTCAGCTGAAGCAGGTTGTATATCTACCCACACCTTTTATTCCTTTGATGGAGTAAGAAAAAAGAGACCTTTTTTTTCTTTTTGAACAAAGAAAAGGATTACGTATTTTTGCTCTTAGCACTTTCTCGAAGGTCGGGGAACTTTGTCCACGAAAAAGTAGTAAATGGTTACCAGTAACCTAAAATAAAAAAACCTAAAATACTCGTTTTTATGGCTAAAGGCTCAGCACCATAGGTGTTCGTGGAATCGTCTGGGCTGGCATTGGATTCCAGGCTGGACGTCCCTCCTGGGTCCAGGTGGTCAGCCGTGTAGACTCGAGAACACACACACCCCACCAGAGAGGGGAATCCGTCAGGACATAACCCCAAACACCAGCCTTGTCCCCAAACCCTGGGCAGCGAGCACTGATGCCCGAGCCCTGGGCATACGACCTCCCCCCGCCTCCGACCCAAAACCCCGAGGACAAACTCTGGTCCCCTCCTCCTCCCCCACACCCGTCTGGCCCCAAAGGAAGGGCTCCATTTTGTTCCTCAAGTGCCCCACAGCTTAAAGAATGTTTCCCAAATCCCGAGTCTGAGACAAAGCACGTGGGGCTAATGGTAATTGAGGACGTACTAATTGTACCCACATGTTTCCCATTTATTAAAACCTCGCCACAGAATGCACGCAATCATTTTACGATGCCGAGGCACTCGTGCATTAGGGTCGTGGAACAGAGCCCTGTTTGTATGGGAAATTCCGGGCCCCGGCGAACCCCGGCTGCTGGGACGCGTTCTCAGCGAACCGTGCTTCCTTCCCGACGCCCCGCTGTCCGGTGCGCGTGGTGACACGGTCCCCGTCCTCACGGCCACTCACGGCTTCCGCCAGCTCGAGGGCAAAGGGATTTGGAGACAAGCACCGGCCAGCCTTTGGGACCTGCAGCCCCACACGTGACGGCCAGCCACACAGGGGACGCTTCTGAGCAGGAAACTTGGAGGTTTCCTGCCTGTGTCAGAAACCTAAACCGGCCCTCTCGGCTGCTTTCACAAGGCCCTCTCTGCCTGGTGTGTGGTCCCCATCTGCTCCTCGTGTCTTGCTAAGGCCAGCAGTCCTGTCGGATGAGGACGCCACCCTTAGGACCTTACCTAACCGTACAATTTCCTACAAGCCCTGTGTCCAAGTGGGCTCGGTGCTCAAAGACCTCTCTCTCTCATGCATTCCATTTGAGCGAGCTTGGACTCCAGACCTTGGGCTTCATCTCCAAGCTCCAGGGAGCAACTTGGCTCAGGGCTCTGTCAGGTGTCCCTCGTGCTCCCTGGAACACCATACACCCAGGATGTGTGCTCCACTCCTAGTTGTAGGGTTAGGACTGAAGGGGCAGCAGGTCCCTGGGAAGGTTCTTCTCATGGTGATGCAGGGATACAAGAGGCCGAGCCCAACCACACAAACATACCCAGGTTACTGTGTGCATTACATCTGCTGACATCCATGCGGCCCCAAGCAAATCCCATCACCAAGTGCATGACCTCAGGGTAAGGGTGCACGTGCCTATGACGATAATGAGTTCACAGGTGACCTACAAAGGATGCCCGTATCTGGACCCCTAGAACCTATGAATGGAAACTTTTCTGGAAAAAAAATATTTACATATGTAATTAACTTAAAGGTCTTGAGATGAGCTCATCCTAGATGAGGATGGCCCTAAATCCAATAGCAGCTGCCCTTGTAAAGGACAGAAGAGGAGACATAGATCCAGGGAAGAAACCACATGAAAACATAGTCAGAGATGGGAGGGACGCGGCCACCAGCCCAGGGACGCCTGGAGCCCAGAAGTTGGAAGAGGCAGGAAGGACCCTCCCCTGGAGCCTCGGGAGGGAGCCCAGTCCTGCCCTGCTTGGACCTCAGGGGTCCTGTCCCACCTGGATCTCAGCATCCCTGCCCCACCTGGATCTCAGGGGCCCTGCCCCACCTGGATCTCAGGAGTCCTGCCCCTGCCTGGATCTCAGGGGTCCTGACCCACCTGGATCTCAGGGGTCCTGCCCGCCTGGATCTCAGCATCCCTGCCCCACCTGGATCTCAGGGCCCTGCCCTGCCTGGATCTCAAGGGTCCTGCCCCATGTGGATCTCAGGGCCCTGCCCTGCCTGGATCTCAGGGCCCTGCCCTGCCTGGATCTCAGGGGTCTTGCCCCACCTGTATCTCAGGGCCCTGCCCCTGCCTGGATCTCAGGGCCCTGCCCTGCCTGGATCTCAAGGGTCCTGCCCCACCTGGATCTCAGGGGTCCTGCCCTGCCTGGATCTCAGACTGCTGGTCTCCAGGGCTGGCAGAGAATAGGTTTCTTTGCTTTTCAGCCCCCAAATGTGTCAGCAGTCAGTACACTCTCTACAATCACTAATACAGGAGATTGAAGAATTTGCACCAATAAGGCAAACCGTGGCACCAGAGCCTCATTATCCCTTAGTTATGCAAAATGTATCTCTTCATGCTGTTATTTTAACACAGCTGGTGGTATTGGGCATGAAGGTGGGGTTAAGGTTTGTGTGTCCACAATGTGACCCTCAACTCCATTCGCTGCTGGGAAGGTCTCCAAGCATTAGTTTATCGAGCCCACTTTTACCCCAATAAAAGTTGTCCTTATGTCAGGTCCCCCAGAGCGTCTTCCCATGTTAACAGTGACCCCCAGCACGTGCTGAGCCACGGCACAATGCGGCCGTCTGGAATTATTTTCTGCGAATTTGTCTTGTGTATAAAATAGATACATTTTGATTACAATATTATTACTTTCCATGCAGTATATTTTCTATTTTTCGTTTTATGGCTTGTCACATAACTGCAATAACCACTCTCGCTCCGTGGCACGCTCCCGGTAAACGGCCCCGGAGATTGATTAAATGCCTCGCCTGACTTGCACTATTTAATCAAGCCCAGCAGCCATTTATTACATTCTATCTTTCGGCCTATAAGAGCTGATCTTAAATACATTGATTAACTGCTAAGCAATAAGTGCTCATCAATGTTTCAAATGCATGGTTTACATATTTCGGGAAATATATCGGCTTGGGTCACAGTGAAAAATCCTCTCTGCAGGAAGAGCACAGTGCAGCGCGCGACTCGAAATTAAGCCAGCCTCCTCCTTAACGGCAAAGCGCATATTGCTTTATACGGAGCAATAAATATCAAGAATCTGGAGGTGAATTAGAAAAATAACAACTGAGCTGAGGGAAAGATTGACGACAACCAGAGACCGAGGGTAGGAGAACCTTCTAGTCACTGCCAGCCGCACCTCTGAGAGGCTTTTAGATGCCGCTCTAGATGGGTAATCTTTCAGGCCAGGTGGGGGAGGAGGTCCGGGGATGTGTGGCCCCACCTGAACCCATCACTGAGGTTGTGAATTTGTGATGAAATACACTTAATGGAGTGGTCCTCAGTCTCCTACCAAGCAAGTCCATGCTCTCCACTCAATGGGGCTCTTGGATCTCACGGAAAGTCAACATGAGGGATTTGCGGTTACTTTGTGGGTATCTGACTGGTTCAGCCCAACTCAACACCATGATGTTCCACTCTAAACATAAACGTCTAACCTAAGCCCTTTAAGTCATCCCTTCTTTCATGGGCAACTCATCACAACGGCCCCCTCACCCCCAGTGGTGTCTCTGTAGATGCTGAAGTGGGTGCAAACACTATTGAATTGGAGTCTGTGATTTGCCAATGACACAATCTGGATATTTCACATAAGATTCCAGTGGGTGGAGCAGTTTTGTCAAAGGAAACTAAGGTAGAATATGAACAAAGATCCCGTTCACTGATTTCCAGTGACTCCCAGAACCATGTTAGGATTCAAGCATCACTGTGAGTGTTGATGGCCGGTCAGGATGTTCATTCTCTCTGCCCTTGAGCGCGGGGTGCCTATGGTGAGCTGTCTCTTCTCCACCAGTATGATGGATAAGCAGAACCAAGTGTCTGGTGCTACTCCATGGAAAATGTTGGCAAGCGCTATCTTAAACATCATACGTTGAAATGTTCTATGAGAGCTTCTAGAAGAGATGAATGCTGCATGGCTACTAGCACATGGAAAATAATTTCAATCTAGAGAGGTAGTTGAATATAGACGTAGGAAGATCTAACGTTAGGTAGATAGATGGATAGATAGATCACAGAGGATCTAAGATGGATGGATGGATGGATGGATGGATGGATGGATGGATGGATGGATGGATAAGTAGATAGACCGATAGATATTCAGATAGATATTTAAATAGATATTTAGATGGATGTATAGATAGATGATAGATGATATAGATGATGAATGGATGTATGGGTGGACTGATGATGGATGGATGGATAGAAGATACATAAATACGTACGTATGATAGATGGATGAATGCATGGATAGATAGATAGATACATACAAAGATGGTGGATGGATGGATGGATGGGTGGATAGATGAGAGATAGGTGGATAGACAGATCGATAGACAGACAGGTCCCACCAGGTAAGCTACCCACGTCAGTCAGAGGTGCTGGCCCAGGGAAGACTCTGGAATGTGGAATGGTCCGGTCCACACAGGAGAGAGGCAATGACCCACTCTCATTAATCCTAGACCAGTTGAAGATCCTCTTCTGTTTTTCTCAGCATTTCCCCAAAAGAGGATCTGGAATCCTAGAGAACTTTGCCCAGATGGCATTAACTTTCTCCACAAATCAGTTAGGTCTTCTGGAACGGTTCTGGGTTATGGTTAGGGTTAACCCTCACCCTGGTGGGGTTTCCGTCATGATTGAACCACGGGGAGGCTCCCTCTCTACCCAACCCTGATTCCCTCACTTTCCCAGTACCTCCCCTCAAAACCCTCCTGCACACTACCCCTATGTCAGAGTCTGCCGCTGGAAACAAAACCTGATTTTTCCGGAGATGTTTCAGGTGGATTCGTCGCCGTGCGTATTAGGGGTCTCCTCTCCCTTCTTGCAAGGTAAACTGAGTCAGAGAGTCTCATTAACTTCCCAAGGGCACCCAGGTTTTCCCCCTCAACAGAGAGAGGTATAAATGCTTTATTTAGAAGCGCTCACTCCCCCCACCCTAATTTCTACAACCGATCACGTTCTTCGGGTCCGTTTGAGTTGAACTGGGTATAGGTCTGAATCAATTGCAGCCAGATGAAGGCTTCTGATGCAAAATTTAATTATTGCAAACTTCACCCTGGGAAGCATTCACCTTGACACCAGAACCCAGCCGGAAAATAAAACTGACATGCAAACTCACAAAATGCTAATCAGTCCTGTACAGTCCCTCCCCCACCCAAAAATATGTTCATACAGGTCCTTGGAGACCCTGAAATGACCACATTTCTTCATTGTAAATTCATTCCACTGTCGTCTTTTATTCAAACCACGTTGCGATACTTTTTTTTTGTTTGTTTGCATCCCCCTGACCCATTCTTTACACCCTGTGAATAGTTCATCCATGCACTGGGGGTCAAATGGTTGGGCACAGCTTTGTGAACACATGCTCATAAAGTGGAAAATCCCATGCACAGTATCAAGAAAAGAACCAAAATGCAGTGGAATGTGTTAAAGGAGCATGCTTTATGCCCCGGCTAAACCATGGACACCCCACCTTAAGATCGTTAGTATGCAGCATTAGTCTAGCATTATTTAGTATTAGTCTAGTATTGCTATTTAGTATTAGCCTAGTATGAGTACTTAGTTTAGTGTTTGTCTAGCATTAGTGCTTACTCTAGTGTTAGACTAGCATTAGTGCTTAGTATTGGTCTAGTATTAGTCCTAAAAAGTCCTAAAAGCATACCCGATGATTGGAAGACTTGGTGGCAGACAGAAAATAAGCATACATCTTATGAGTCCTTATCAATGGGTCCGTAAATGGGTAAAAGATAGAAAATCAGCACAGCCACAATGTAAAGCCAAGGATAGCCTCAACCAGGTCAAGTTAGTAATGAAAAGCCAGTACAGTTCTGCTGCATTGAATGTCCCCCAAAATACCTATGATGTGACTCTTCATGGCTTACATCTGTACCAAACTTTCCCCTAAAGCTGGGGAAAGTAGCTTATGCTGAAAGCGTGTCCATATTTTTGGTTAATCGTTCGGTCCTGTTGAATTTTGAACCCAAACCTGAACTTAGAAGGGAAAGTCTTCTGTCTCTATTGCTACTTTTGATCCTAATCATTTGAAACAGTAGACTGGATTCACTTCCTGGGACACAAGCTAGTTGCAAAGTTTGAAATATCAAGTTGATATGAAATATCTATAGCAATAATATTTCCTAAGTTGACAGAAATTTGATCTATAGTCACACTTCATTTTTAGAGATTTTAAATCCAATTAATATGAAACAGAGAAATGTTTCATACCTGATTTTGGTTTAAGTTTGGTTTAAAATTTCATACATGATTTTGGTTTAAAGTTATTGAGTCTTTTGGAAAATGGAATGACCGGCAACTCTTGATTGCCAGTAATTTGCAAACTGAAAGAATCGTGGTCTTTACTCTTCCCTAGTTCCCTCTCCAGTCCTAGAAACACCATAGGAAAAAGATGAGAACCTCATACACTCAACTTAAGCAACACAAAAGTGAAATTTTTTAAAAAGGCCCACATGAAGAACCATGGCCAACAGTGCAAAGAAAACCATTCGAAAGAATCGAATTACGCTGGGAAAACATCTGAACCAAATACTTTTGTAAGATTATTTAAACTTTGCCAAATCAAAGCCTCCCTGTTATTTCAATGTATGGGATTTCGTTGACCCCTACTTAGTTCAACAGTGTGCATTGGGTAATAATCACACTACTAATGGTAACTGTTGGTTTGCGTTGCTGGTAACCAACACACACGTGAGGCACACAGTTTTTGGTGGTCACAGAAGAGACTCCGTATTATAACGATTTCTATAAATTCTCTTTGGGATCCGGTAGGGGGAGGGCAAAGTGATGGGAAGAGGGATAATGCTTACTTTATATTGAGGACTCAATACCCCTCTTTAAGACAGACAGACAAGTCTGGTCTTTGATGCCATAAACACACCTCTCAGAGAATTACAATATTAACTGGGAAAAGAAGGAGCCAAGCAGGGAACGTGGGGTAGATGAAAGTGTTCAGTGTTCCATCGTTCATGGCCGAGCTTCCAGAGTCGCATTTCAAGTTGATGAATCAGAGATCAATACTGTGCAGCCCTCAGAATCACCAGATTTAAGCGACGAGGGTGCAGAGGTCATGAGCTCTTGCACCTCTGGCTGCAATGGAGTCAGTCTGATTTCTTTATCACCTTGTGATGCTACAATGTGCACCACAATAGAGAGAACAGCTCCAGGTACCAGGCACCTCTAGGCCTTCACCCCTTGATGGGTGACTAACATGACAGTCCCTTCTTTGGGATTCCATGGACACCGTGAAGTACCCCCTCCGGGAGGAAGTTGCTCAAACTTGTAGAAACTCCTTATCTCTGAGCTGTGGGATGTTAACATTAATATGAAATATTAAGCCACTGCTAACACGAAACAAATACGAACCTAAATGCTGAGACTGAATACTGAACTGATAGTCACTGTCACGTAATACCAAAGTTGTACTAAAGTAATTCTGGACACTAAATTCTACACTAACATTAAATTCAGTACCAGCGCTACAGTAATATCAGACTGATCTAACACTAAATACTAAACTAATGCTACACTCGGTGCTAATACCAACTATGAAGCAAATATTGGAGCTAACCTAATACCAAAGTAATAGTAAACTAATTACAGTACTAAATACTACACTAACGCTAAACATAAATACTAGACTAATATTAAACTAGTAACATACAGTGAATGCATACTAATACTAAAGCTAATATTATTAAGACTGAGCACTAAACTAACAGTGATTATGAACTAATACTAAACTAACAATAAACTAAACACTAATACTAGAATAATGTTAAGTACTAATACTAGACCAATACTAAGCACTAATGTTAGACTAATACTAATGGTAGACCAACACTAAGTATTAATACTATAGTAACACTGAGGTAAGCACTAATACTAGACTAACATGAAACTAAGCACTAACACTAGACTAATACTAAGTACTCAAACAGACTAATACTAAATAATACTAGACTAATACCATACACTAATACTAGACTAATGCTAAAACAACTACTAAAATAACCATAATACTAAATAGTAATATTAGCACTAAATAGTGAACTAACACCAAACTAATATCAAACTAATGCTAACCCAAATGATAATACTAAATACTAAACTTTTACACCAAAGTAATATGAAAGTAATTACTACTAACTACTAAATACTAAACCAATACTAAACTAACTGGTTTTTTTGTCTGTGTGTTTTGTTTTGTTTTGTTTTGTTTTGTTTTTGTTTTGGCTTGTGGATGAAGATTTATTTCTCTCTCACATAAACACGGAGAGTCCAGCATGAGGGTCATGATCTCACCCCACCCAGAACCTGATTAAACTAATTGTTAATCGTAAATACTAAGCTAGCAGTAACAGTGAAGTAATACCGCACTAATGCTCTATTACTACTAGACAAAGCTAATCGCTACAGTATCTTGTGTGAATAACGCTAATGTAGATGAAAGCAATGTCAGAGGCAGATAATACTCCTTTTGTTGCTCACCTCCCACCCTGCCATCAGTGCATCCTCCAGAGAGGGCCAGAAATAGGAGCTGGTTTGCTCTTGGCTCTCTTCTGAAGAGCTCCTGTCTAAAGCCAGCTGAGAGCACGAGTGCAGAGTCATGCTCTGTGAGGTGCATGTAATGGTGTATTGAAGGACACCTCTTGTACTCTCTTGGAATTTCAGCTGATCCCCAAAGCCGAGGATGATGGTACCAAGGACACCCCATCCTATGGCGTTTACCAAGGCTTGTCCACACCAGTCCTCATCCATCACCCACTCATCCCAACGGTTCATGAAGCCCAATGCTGGAAAGTATTGAGTGACCTTCAAAGATATAACCATCCTTTTGCATAATCTGTAAGAGTCAGAGTATTAATGCCTATTACCCCTGAACTGCCAAGAATTGGGCATCAATAGGCCTTTTGAACTCTTTAACTAAAATTATGCGATGTGAAATTCATCATTTTGGAATGTACAACTCCATGCCTTTGGCACATCACAATGTTGCAGAATCGTGACTACCAAGTAGTTGCAACGTTTTTTCACCTCCCCAAAAGGAACCTTCGCATGCATTGAGCAATGTTTTCCCATCCTCGTCCCCAGAATCTACTTTCTGTCTCTATGGATTTGAGGACTCGAGGTGCCTCATGTAAGTGGAATTATATGTATTTGTCTGTTTGATAATGGCTTCTCTCGCTGATCACCATGTCCTCAAGGTCCATCCACCTGGTACCTGGTGTCAGAGCTCTTTTCCTTTTCGGGGCTGAGTCATATTCCCCGTGTAGATGGACCCCACTGTGTTTATCCATCCATCCATTGTTGGATGCTCAAGTTGAATCCACTTTTTGGCTATTTTGCATAATGGAGCAAGAACCAAGAATCTGTTTGAATCCCTACTTCCAAAGCTCTTGGGTATATACCTAGGAGTGCAGTCACTGGGTTGTATGCTAATTCTGTGTCTAAATTTTGAAAGAATCACCGTCGTGTTTTCAACTATGGCTGAACCACTGAACATTCTCACGAGCAACCTGGCAGGGTCCCCCCATTGCTCGATAAATTCGCCCACCCTATTTATTTCCCTCACTTAAAAAAAAATATAGCCAATCATCATGGTTGTGAAGTGGTTTTGATTTGTATTTCCCTAAAGATGAGGAATATTGACCCTTTCTTCATGCATTTATTGGTCATTTCTATTTGTCTATTGGAGAAATTGAAGAAATATCTATTCAAGTCCCTGTCCATTATTTAATTGGATTATTTCTCTTTTTATGGCCATTGTGCAAGAGATCGTTAATATACTCAAGATACTACATCCTCATCAGATAAATTATTTGCAAATATCCTTTCCATGCATAGGCTGCATTTTTGCTTCTTTGATAGCATTGTCAGATGCACAAAAGTTTCTAATTATTTTTTGAATGGACAACTGCATTTTCTTGGCCTAAGGACACTTTTTTTTTTAAACGTTTTTATTCTAAATTCCAGTGTGGTTAACATATAGTGTAACTTTAGTTTCGGTTGCACATTCAACAGTCCCATACCTCACCCCGTGCTCACCCCACAGGTGCCCTCCTTCATCGCCATCACCTACTTGACCCATCCCCGCACCAAAAGTTTTCAATTATAATGAAGCAGAATTTATGTATTTTTTTTCCTTGTGTGGCTTGTGCTCTTGCTGTCCTGAGCAAGACACTGCCCAGTCAGCTTTCAATAAGTGTTGGTGTCCACTCCCGTCAATTATTACATGGTAACAAGCCCCTTCTCATCCTTGTGGGCTGTGGGTCAAAGCAAGCATGATGGGCTCTAACCAGGTCAGACACGAGCATAGAAACACAAGCAGAAGTGCTGGGAACAGGCACTCTGGGCCTCTCTGCTCTGGTGTTTTGTACCCCTTCCAGCTGCCCCCAACCCATTGGAATGGGATTCCTCTGTTGAAAGGGAAAAGCTTAGAAGCCTGGGGCACTCAGCTCTTAAATCAAGTCTCTCCCAACAGGGGCGTGTCCTGAGACTTGCATTTCAACACTCTGCTCTTAGGGATCCCACAGGGCTCCAGGGGAGAGGCCAGCCCATCGGGCGAGTGAAATCCCTTGTCAACCATGAGAAACCCCACCTGAGCCCCTAAGACGCTCTTAATCCAACCCATTAATGAGAAACTCTCAAGGTCTCCAGTGAGAAGAAACAGAAGAAGTTACCTGTCCATCCAACTGGTCTACCTCACGATTGGTGTTACAGTAGATCTACCCACGCAGAAGTCAGCGACCAGCCCTCCTGGGTTGGACCTCGTGAGAAAGCCAGTGGCAGCGTGATGGGCATTCTTGAACAATGCCCCACTGTGCACAGCCCCCGAGCCACGACCGGACAGCAAAACCCAGCACGGAGCACCGGCATGCTCCCAAAAAGCAATCGCACCAAGGCCGCAGCCTGCACATCTGTGATGCATATCTCCACGCCCGCCTATGCAGATTGGACCTTGGGAGATTATTACATAATTAAGCCTGGATCCGTTGACTTTTCCCCAGGAGAGAAGTCCTTCCAGGAGGAACCCATCAAGCACGAGGAAAGAAACAGCATGGACAATCCATCAGTACTTGACCCCGTGTCCCTCTACCTCTGCGGGTGAGGAGCAAACACAAGGCAAAAACAGCTCGACCCTTGCGTAAAAAAAAAAAAAAAGAAAGAAAAGAAAACAATCACATTATGAATGGTCAGCTCCCCTTGGAATGTCTCCTGAGAAGGACGAACTCGTATCCCTTTTCTGACACGCGCCCACAAACACCAACGGAAGGTGGGGGGCAGGGGGAGAAGATTTTAATAATTCAGTACAAACACAAATTAAGTATGGCGAGAGTTTCTTAAATCCAGCGAATGCCTCATTACCTTAATTTTTATTTTTAATCCCTGGCGCACACGGCGGCAAACAGTAATTACTGCCTATAAGCATGAGGATCGCTCGCATCTGAAAGCTCTCTTCACGTGGGGGGGGGGATTTGATGGGATTTTTCAATTTTATGATAATGGGTTTTTCGAAAAGCATTGGTAATAAAATGGTAATCTCGAACATAAAAGAGCATTAACTCCTTCAGACCTGGAGGCGCAGGGTTGCATTGACTTCTTAAATGTGGCTTGATGTAAGCAAATTATATTACTGAATTTTATTATGGCGAGCACCCCTGCTTGGTGTTACAACACAACAATGAATGAGGTTACAATTACCTTCATAGTAAGCCTCCCTTGCAACTGTTACTTTTTTAATTGAAAAAAAATACCCTGATTAAAAAAAATAATAACCTTGTAACCCATTTTACATACTGTTACATATGATGCATATTTTTTAAAATTTGTAACTTTTAATATACTCATATATTGTAAATCGCACATCATAGATCCTAGTTTTGACATAAATGTGTGCTGCAAATAGTCATTGTTAACAGCATCATGATTTTCACCGTAAGAAAATCTGAGTTTGCTTTGCAGATGCCCTTGAACTCTATAACGTGTCACGAATCCTTACAACAATCCTCTAGGTCTGGTCAGGAAATGTATAAGACGCTCAGGACGTTGACTTTTTTTTAAGTTTAACTTAATTTAATTTAATTTAATTTTTAAGATTTTATTTATTTATTTGACAGAGAGAGATCACAAGTAGGCAGAGAGCCAGGCAGAGAGAGAGGGGGAAGCAGGCTCCCTGCTGAGCAGAGAGCCCGATGTGGGGCTCGATCCCAGGACCCTGAGATCATGACGTGAGCCGAAGGCAGAGGCTTTAACCCACTGAGCCACCCAGGCGCCCCTTAAGTTTAACTTAATTTTAAAATGATAAAAAAAAATTTTAATTCTTCCACTCTTCTCAGGTAACGTGGATTTCCAAGTAGCCACATACCTGATGGGATTAGAAGTTCCTTTTCAGCAGGAGAATTCCAGCTCATATATGCAGGCAAAATTATGGAATCATCAGGTGCCTTTACGTCGAATTTGGAAATGCACCAAAAGAGAGATGTGTGTGATGTTCAACCACAGATGCCTAAATCACTCGCTGTAAGAGGGGGAGATTACCATGAACGGATGGGCTGGCAACGCCAACTGCTGACGATAAAGCTCTCATCAACTACAGATGGGACCCCACAGGTCACGCACCGTGTGGTGGGATGCCACAGAAAAAGTGAGAAATCCTCACACCCTCAGGCTTCCCCGTACCACTCAGCTTGAGGGTGGCGGGAGGGACAGAGAAATGGACTCTGTGAATTCAACCCACCACATCCGCGTGTGGGAAACATCACAGCACGGGGATGGTTTTCCCGAAAGGTAATTGACACAAAGTGCTCCATGCACACGGGGGAATAATGCTCAGCCACAAAAAGGATGGACGTTCAGACACCGTCCAGCCCATGGATGGACCGCGAAAACATGATGCTCATTCAGAGAAGCCAGACCCACAAGGACATGTCTTGTGGGATCCCATCTCTACAAAATGTCCTGCATAAACAAATTCACAGACCGAAAGCGCATTAGTGCTTGTCGCGGGTTGGTGAGGGATGGTTAATGGCTGTGGGGTCTTACTTGGTGATGATAGAAATATTTAGAAACTAGTTAGCAGTGGGGGCTTGCAACATTGTGACCGTAGCTAATGCCCCTGGACAGAGCTTGGAAAAGGATACATAGTAGTGAGTCTAATGTTACATAAATGGTAACGCAATAAAAGGGTCTCGTTCCTCAAGGTGTTTTTAAAATGCTGACGGGATGACATCTCCTAAATCCTACCTGGCACCCCATGAACTCCACAAACGGGTCTTCTGGTAATTTCTCTTCCTTCGTCTGCAAGTTCTCATTAATTAGGACACAGAACGGGAGAATCTTTCCCGCGTAGACGACACGCCCCACCTTACCGCAGCCCTATTTCCCATGCCAGTCTTGGGATCTGGAGACTGTCTCTTTCTGGAGCCCAGTTCCCCAGGGTGGTGAGCAAGGAAGGAGCCTGGCTCAGAAGGGGAGCCCCACCCAAAAAAAGGAGATGGTTCCACAGAACAAAGGAGGGCAGATTTTGAGCAAGAGACAGGCAAATGGCATAGAGCAAGGTCAGCCCAGGAGTCGCGGCCTGGATGCCCACTGTGCGAGGGAACCCAAGAGGACCTGGGCTGAGTGCGGAAGGCAGCCTCCTGGCAGCCAGCGGGGAGGGGGCGTCCTCATGAAAGTTCTAGGCCCCAGAGGGAGGGACGGGGTGCAGGAACAAAGCGGGCCCAGCTCTGCTCTCCTCGTCGCTCTGGTGACCCAGACCTCAAGCATGGCTGTGTCGTGTCTGTCGGCACTTAGGGCTGTGACCTCCAAAGAACCGCTCCAGCTGCTGTGTGCATACAAGGAATTTGTTAAGGAATAGTAACAGCCCACTTTCCATCTGCGGGGACCCTCCCGGGCACTAGGATTGGAGGCTAATGCCTCTAGTGAGAGCAAATGTGCAAATCCCCCCGGGGGCGCAGCGGTCCTGGCTACTGGGACTGCACGCAGGCCGTGGCCCACCCCATCAGCTCTGGGCTCAAAACAGTGTCTACAGGCTCAGCAAGAGCAGGGTACCAGCCCCACCCGAGCCGGACGGAATTCCAAACAGCACGTGCTTCCTGCCGCTCCCAGTTTCCGAACGAACATTGCCAGCACAATCGAGGGACACTGGGCCACAGCCTCACCCCTGCTCCTTGGAGGCGGAGAAGTGAATTCTTCTGACCTCCATGTTGAGGAGGGAGGACTCGTGGGAAGCATTGGACGTGCCCCTGGAGAGCGGAGTCCTGCTGGTGGCGAGGGTCGCTTGGTATAAACTCACTCACGAGGAGAGTCGGTTCGCGGCCCCCTTGCTGAGACTCGGATGGGCTTTTCTTGGTCCTGGACGGGGACTGGTCTCACCTGCGGCAATGACGCCTGACCAGGTCTGCGGGCATTTCGGGCTGTTGTTCCCGGCAGCTGGTGGGTGGAGAACAGACACACTGCTCATGAGCCTACAATGCACAGGATGCCCCACATCAGAGAATCATCCCCCCAGATGTCAGTATTGCTGAGGTTACGGAGCCGAGACGGTGACATGAGAGAGTCTGTC
>CM053612.1:101088419-101110975 GCA_028646535.1 Procyon lotor
CATATCTGTCAATAGTGACCCTGAATGTAAATGGGCTAAATGCCCCAATCAAAAGACACAGAGTATCAGAATGGATAAAAAAACAAGACCCATCGATATGCTGTCTACAAGAAACTCATCTTAGACCCAAAGACACCTCCAGATTTAAAGTGAGGTGGAAACAAGTTACCATGCTAATGGACATCAAAAGAAAGCTGGAGTGGCAATCCTTATATCAGATAAATTAGATTTTCAGCCAAAGACTATAATAAGAGATGAGGAAGGACACTATATCATACTTAAAGGGACTGTCCAACAAGAAGATCTAACAATTGTAAATATCTATGCCCCTAACATGGGAGCAGCCAATTATATAAACCAACTAATAACAAAGTCAAAGAAACACATCAACAACAATACAATACAATAGTAGAAGGGGACTACCCACCCGTCACCGAAATGGACAGATCATCTAAGCAAAAGATAAATCTAATGAATTCTTATAAGAGACAGAAGAAGAGGGAGAGAAGCCACATGAGGACAGAGGCAGAGATGGGAGGGACGCGGCCACAGGCCCAGGGACGCCTGGAGCCTCAGAAGCTGGAAGTGGCAGGAAGGACCCTCCCCTGGAGCCTCAGGAGGGAGCACAGCCCTGCCCCGCCCTGGATCTCACTCAGCCCTGCCCCACCTGGATCTCAGCAGCTCTGCCCCACCTGGATCTCAGGGGTCCTGCCCCACCTGGATCTCAGGGGTCCTGCCCCGCCTGGATCTCAGCAGCCCTGCCCCACCTGGATCACAGACTTCTGGTCTCCACAGCTGGGAGTGGATGAATTCCTGCGGTGTCAACCCACCTGGCCTATGGTATTTGTATGATAGTCAGAAGAAATAAACAGTGCATTGTGCATCATGTCATTTCTGCCACATGAAGACACCTGGGCTGGCCCTGGCTGATTTCCTCTTGAAGAGATCAGACTTCAACCTGCTTTGCCCAGCGATGATGTAGCAGGCCGATTCACGCAGCTACAGAACCATCTGCACACCTACCTGGGCCACTGCGCACATGTGCAGAAATCTGGCCAAGTGGCCACAGGTACTTTTAGACCTAAATATTAAAAAGGGGGAAAAAAGAGAATTGGGGATAATCATTTGGTTCTTCACAAAAAATATATATATATATATCACATGGACTGCGTTTGTGTATAGATTCTAGAAAAGAAGGCCGGGTGGAAAGTTAATGTCTTCAAGCAAATGGAATTTCTTAAAATGACCAAGACCTCCATTAATTTATATGATATATTGATACTGTAAATTTCTCTTGATATGCAAACATACACATGTGCATGCACACGTACACATACACACACAGAGAGAGACACACACCAGATAGAAGAACGTGTGCAAGGTCAGCCTGGTGGGACAGTAGAGTAGGTTTCCAGACTCTCTCGGCATACCTCATCCCTCATCCTTAAAGAGAAGTCAACCGTGTAACCCCAATGGTTCAGAAACCACCCTCCAAAAATCAACATGGTGCAAAGAATGGCTCAGAGGTCTTTGTAGACTCACTTGTCTGTACTTCAACTGCATTCTGAGTACTCGCCAATCTTGTTTTACAACTAAGAGTGGCCATTGCCTCTCAAAACTTGTTATAGAGTGTGTGTTTGTGTCTGTGTGTGTGATGAGGAAAGTGTGCACATTGCACATTGGTGCAATTCGGGTAGAGGAAGGGAGAAAATTGCATCTATTTTTCACCCTTGGTGGACAACGTTGACTTGGCTTAATGTTGGGTTGCCAGTGGACATGGATGGAGAGATGGTGTCACCACCAAACTTGGATGAATTATGCAGTCATTGCTCCCAGGTCCCAGTCTTATAGATGTTGGAATATCTCTCTAATCCAGAACCTAAATGCTCCAAGACCCTACAATAATTTGTCCAGCAGGTAGGAAGCCAGTGTCCTTGAATGGGTGGAGTGTCCTTCCTCTGCCCTTAGGACACTACCCCCAACACCCACACACCCCAAGTTAACAATGAGCTATATAGACTGGGAGAACCTCTCTAGGAAAACAGAGGCAAAGCCTGGAAGAAAAGTGGATCCCAGTCTGGAGACCAAGCATATCTTCTTAGAAATGAACATAATCTGTTCTAAATTGATAAAACTAGGGGTTTGTCAGCCCAACATTTGAGTTGGCTTTGCATGACGTCATCGTTCCTCAAAGACTGATGAAACCAGTGTGTTTCCTGTGGCAGCTGTAAACAAAAGACCATAAACCATAGGTACTCACAATAACACAAATGTGTTCTCTCCCAGTTCTGGAGACCAGGAGTCTGAAATCCAGGTGTTGGTAAGGTTGGCTCCTTGTGAGCACTGTGAGGAAGGGATCCATCCCATGCTTCCTTCCTTGGCTTGTAGGCGGCCATCTCCTCCCCGTGTTGCTCCACATGGTCTTCCTTCTGCCCGTGTGCCTGTACCCAAATTTCCCTTTAAGGATACCAGTTGTTGAATTAGGGCCCACCATGATGACCACCTAAAAACTCCCTTAACTGCTTCTGCAGTGACCTTATTTCTGAATAAGGTGCCATTCTAATGGGGTTCAGTACTCCAAACATGAATGTTGTTGGGACACAATCCAACCCACATCAAACATGCCGGGAAGATAAAATACATGATTGAATCCACAAGAAAGAAAATAAATTGAAACCCAAACGAGTACCTTGTACCACCAGCCATACGACATCCTTTCTTAATATTTCCTCCTTCTCAAGAGGGTCTCAAAACCTTCTTAGATCTTACAGAAATTATAGAGAGTTGCCTGAAGCATTAAAGCCTCTGGGTTTCCTTGGGTCCTTGGAAAGGCCTTTGTTTGGGGGGAGGGAGTTCTTAAACCTACAACTTTGGGGGGAGCATAAATTTTAATTGCTCGTTGCTAAAATACCGACCTTCATCTGATCTTTATCTGTCCCAGTTGGAGGACTCTGTAGGAGTCTGATCACAGTGAGAAAATGAACCTGGTTGTAGCTTCAATGTGTGTTCAATTTTCAGTCCCATGAAACTGCTTTTAATTTGGAGGCAGTGTAGCATTTCCCCTTTCTGACTTTTCAGGCAGAACACCCAGATTTCATGGACAGCAGAAATTACAGACACTTTTCTTGTCGATCTCATTTTGGTTCCTCTCCCTGGCATTCCTGATGAAATGCTCCCTCCCCTCATCTGAAAGGAAATTCGAGATTTCCTTACACGGTAACATATTTCACACTTTGATTTTTCTGAAGGAGAAACATGAGGATTTCCGAGAGTAAACCTTTCGAGGAATAATACATCAAAGAAAGATGAAACAGAAATCATGGGGGAACGTGCACATGGGTTGATGATGCCTCAATGGCATGGTGACTTTATAGGAAATATTTTAACAGGGTCCCCATTTGGAGGGGATGGGGAGAGTTTACATACCACAAAATGATCTGCTAACATCGCCTTCATCAGTGATGAGGGGGGCCACAGAGTTGCCCTTTCTAATTTCGTTAGTGTTACCAGGTGGGGAGGGGTGCTGAGACAGGGTAGCAAAAGCATTGCTGAGGCTTGGAGAGCAGCGTTCCCATGCACACTGTAGGGCTCCCGTGAGCTAACATACTGCAGAAGGTGCTCATGGCCACCCCAGGACCTAGGGACCCAGCCCCCAAAGGGCTGCATGGGTGGAAAAAGTCCCCAGACACACACATACTTTTTGGGATCTTACAACCCATTCAGGCTCCTCACATCC
Organism: Procyon lotor; assembly: GCA_028646535.1. Classification (NCBI taxonomy): domain Eukaryota; kingdom Metazoa; phylum Chordata; class Mammalia; order Carnivora; family Procyonidae; genus Procyon; species Procyon lotor. The sequence continues at coordinate 101,092,156 of CM053612.1, forward strand.
ATAGAAGTCATGTCCTTTGACCCACAAGAGACTGTGATTACTCAGGACATGCGTTTGCTGAAATGCCAACCTTCATCTGATCTTCATCTGTCCAAGTTGGAGGCTTTGTGTTCCTACCACCACCTGGGTTCACACCGGCTTCTGGCATCCTTGAAGGTCTGACGACACCATACCTGCGAATTTTTCCTCCTTCTCCTCCTTCTCCCTCCCTACCCCCATCCTTCTTTTTCTTCTTCCTCCCCCTCCTCTCCTCCTTCTTCTTTGTCTACATGTTCGTCTACTACATCTTCTTGTTCTTTTTATTCTACTTCTCCTCTTCTTCCCTCTTGTCCTGCCTGTTCCAGAACCCTGAGATCATGACCTGAGCCGAAGCTGGATGTTTAACCGAGACACTCAGGCGCCCCTCTACCTCTATTTTTATCCTTCCCTCTATCTCTCCTCCCCGTCTCTGTGTCCCCCTCCATGCCTCCTTCCCCATCCATCCCTGTGTCTCCCTACTTTTCTGTCTCCTTTCCTTCATTGCAGAGCTAACCTGGAAGATGGGTACCTCAGCTGGGAGGTGGAGTGCCCATTGGCTTACACCTTGACCAGCACCTACAGAATGCAGAAAACACGGCTACTCCCAGGACAGCTCAGAACATTTCTTTCGAGCAAAATGGGACGTTTGATGAACAAGCAAAATCTTGACAAAGACTTTCCAGTGGGTTGAAGCAAGACATTTCCAGGAAACAAAAATTGAAGAAATAGGCTACCAACAGACCTCTACCGGAGGGAATATGATAAAGAGAGCTCCAAGCAGAAGAGAAATGACCCAAATATAACATTAAAATTCATGAAGGAATGAAGTGAATGCTAATCACAATGTGATTAAAAATGCCAAATTGTGTAGGTAATTGTAAATAAATATCGGTTTTATAACACAATCGTGTCTTAAGGGGGTTAAGATGTATAGAGAATGAAAATGCACAACAATGATGTATAAATCAGAGGAACATAAATGAAGTTAGATGTTCTAAGGTATTTTCTTTGTCTAGAAAGAAAATAAAAATAATTAATGTTAGACTTTGAAAACTCAAAGGCATAATCTTCTCAAGGGCAAAACTCAAGGATAGATAACCTTCTCAAGAATAGTAAAAGACATATGACTTCCTAGCTAATAGTGGTGGTGATGGGAATAATTCTAATAAGAAATTAAAACTTCAATGTTCCAAAAGAAGAAAATAAGCAAAAACATAAAAGTTTTAGGGACAAGTAGAAAACACACATTAAGGTAGTGCATGTGTATGTGTGTGTGTATGTGCATGCACACACAAAGACAGAGAGGTTTATATCTTTGTACATATGTATTTCCAAGCACATAAATGTTCATGTGTTTGGAAATTAAGTTTTCATGTGTCCAAATTAAATTCCAAATTAGATAACCCATGTGTCATTATAGGCACTGGAAAATACTATAAACTGAAACACACTGAAAATAAAACAATCAAAACATTAGGAATACAACTCAAATCCACACTGAGTGCAAAAGGTAAAATTTAAAGCTAACCAGATTTGAAAAATATCAACGTTCAAAGCAACCTTCTTCAAAATCAGAAAAAGAACAGCAGAAATTCACATAAATTAGTAGGGATAAAAATAATAGAAGTGAAATTAGAATCAATCAAGGGGAAAATAAATGCATAAAATAGAACACTGCAGAGTCAAAAGCTAGCAATATGGAAAAAATGTGATATTGATCAGGAAAATTAGAGATGGCATAAAGAAGTAATACCCAGATAAATGATGGGAAATTACTATAGACCCTATAAATACTTAAAATTTCACGAGAGGATATATGAACAGTTTTATGCCTATAAATAGAATGAACAAATTTCTAGAAATATTCAATATCTTAAAATTGACACTCAAAGAAATAGAAAATATAAAGTCCTAGTACCACAAAAGAGATTGAGTTGGTAACTGAATCACTGATACAAACAAATCCAGAGCTGAAAGGTTTTACCTCTATATTCTACCAAATATTTAAGTAAAAAAAAAAACAATGTCAATATTACTCAAAATATTCCAAAGATTAGAAAATGAAGAAGCAGCCATAATTTATTTTATGTCATTTGCATAACCCTTACACTGAAATCCAGGAAGATAGCATGCCAATCTTTTTTGTGAACATAGATACGAAAATATTAAATAAAAACTGGCACCATTACAAAAACATAACAGATCATACTTAGTTGGGTTTAACTTAGGAATAAAAATTGGCTTAATAATGCAAATCTTCAGCTTAACAGAATAAAAGTGAAATGCCATATAATTACCTCAACTGATGCAGAAAAAATTGATCCAAGTCAGTATGTATTCATGATATAAAGAAGTAAACCAAAATTTTGGAAAACTAGAAATATAAGGGACTTCCCTTAATCTGATAAGAGATATTCAGAAAAGATTTACAATTATCATCACACTTAATATTGAAATGCTGAAACCTTTTAAGGTTGGTAGCCAGAAAACGACATCTGTCTCCTCCATTCTATTAATGTGGTATTGGAGGTCCTCGTCAAAATAGAGGGGAAACTTATATAAATAAGTAAAATTAAAACAAATCAGTACACCAGAAAAGAAGGAATAAAATTGTCATTGGTTATGCACAAAGTGAAGGTAGGTGTAAACACTTCACGATTACAGACAAATTAGAATGAATAACGAATATAGGAAGGTCATTGGATACAGACATTGATATAAAAGAAGTCCACTGCAGTTGTCCATCCTGGCAACAAAGAATTAATTTTCTAAATCTATACTAATTATAATAGCATTAAAGGCTAATATTTAAGAAAAAAGTCTAGCAAAGCTATGAAGATGTCTAGTCAGACGTGGACAAAATATTAGGGAGAGACATAAAAGATCTGTACCAAGCCCAAGCATTCTTCTCAGGACCTCATACCCTTCCTTGTGCTCCCTTCTACCTGAACCCCCTTGTTTATACATTTAGGACACGAGGCAAGGAGATGGGTCAGCACAGGGATGCTCTGCTGGCACGTCCTGGGAACACAGCACCCATCCATTCACAAGCCCTGTAGGAACCCATCCCCAACAGTCACTGGGCAGGATCCGCCATTAAAGGTGGTCTGCGCTCTTCTCCAAGCCCCACCTGTAGGAACTCAGGTCCCCTTGTACCCCGGTGACTTCGGCATTATTTATCCAGTCCACTGAAGTCTTATTCACCTGTAGCCATGGGATGTGTCCTCCCTGATCTGAGAGGCATTTGCAGGAACCGTGGCCCCAAGTCCTTTCTCGGTCAAACTGTGTGGTCCTTGTTAGGTTGTCCTGTGCCTGGGTTCTTAAGAAAGTCCCTTAGAGCAGCTTAGGGAAATTACAGGGTCCACTGGAGGGTCCCTTTCTCTGACAAGACCCTGCCTCTCCCTACCTGCCAGGAAGCCAGGCTAAAGGATGCACCATGATACCTCCATATCTCAGGCCACCATATTTCCACCACCCTCAGCTCCAAAACGCAGAAGGCAGCAACTACACCTTCCATACTGTGATTTCATGGCTTTGCATCGATCCTGCTTGTTCTTGGCAAGTATAGGGTGGAGAGGGAGGAATTCTTGCCTTCTCCTCTGCTTCTGAGCACCATGACTTCACAAGGACATTCCTGACACCCCTCTGTTCTTCCTCATGCTCACCAAGGATCCCTTCTTTTCTAGGACATTCTGGCCGCTTCCTTGACCTTTGAGTTGCATTCGAGTTACGTCTTTACTGTCGGGACGTTGAAACACAATCCAGACCATCATAACTGTGCGCCAGAGGTCAGACGTTTCTGTAGAAACCACCACCACCCTACATGCGCGTGCCCTTGGAAAACAAACGGGTAGACGCGTCTTCATCATTATGAAGCAAAATTGCAGGGGTGGGACAGGTTGGACAATGGGGACCCAGATGCACTCCTTGTGCCCTGTCAGGGAGGGTTCCTCACTCTGGTCAGTGCAGCCCTTTCTTGGCATTGCCCAAAAAGGGGCGCCCGCAGACAACCCAAGTGGGACACCCCCCCTCGGCCAACTGGCTTCTGAAATCCGGAACTTCCCCTCAAAATAAAGCCTTGTCATCTAAGCATTCAATTTAAAGACCCCTTGGTGTTATTTTTGAACACTGGAAGTTAATAATAAACATCACCTTTGTTTTGTGATTTTTTTACCGAGTTGATTTAAATACCCCTGACAGCCCCGATCCAATCTTCCCATCCAAACTGACAAGCGTGACATGCATCTCTGCGTACAAGCTCTCAATTATGCATAATCCAATGTTTTCTAGGGTTTTAATTGAATCACTAGTCTCAAACTTGTTATTTTTAATTTACAACATTTGATTTCTGACACTGGCCCCTCTATGTCATAAATTATGCAGGCGAGAGCCTTAGTTGTGCGGGTGATTAAAAAAAACTAATTAGGCATGATTAAAAAAAACTAAAACAGAGACCTCTTAAATAATGTGCATGTTCCCATGCAGAGGAGGCTTATTTCTAAGAGATTATGTTCAGTTTCGTACAATTTGATTGATTTTGACAGAAATGAAAGAAAATGTAGGATTTTTCCCCCTTCCTGAATATATACCAGAAATTGCATTACATGGCCCGTTGATGTGGATTTCTCCCACAGCTCATTGAATATAATTTTGTTAAGTGGGCAGGAAAATGAACATGAAGAAAACGCAATGTAATCCAGCATTTTCTTTGGCACGGGGAGTGAGGTCAGGACAGGGCTGTGCGTACCCCACAGGATCGACAATTAGAGTTATTGCCCTTTCAAGCTCCAGCTAATGACAGAGAGGAGGAAAAGTATGGGGAAAGTGTAACTTTCTGAAACAAGGACTCCAGCTAGCGCCGCGGGAGGCTGGTGATGGGGGAGACATTGTCTTGGAGGCTGAGGGCTTACGGTGTCGGGGCTGAGGCTGGGACAAATCCAAGAACATCCCACGGCTGTTGCTTTTCTGTACGCCACACCCAGCTTACCTCCCTCCCATCAAAGCCTGTTTCCTTCCTGCCTTTGTCTCTCTCCACCCCTGGACGGCACCACCAACAAGCAAAATGGAGCCCTTCCTCATCCTCCCGGGACATTACACTGCCATCCCTGTTCATCGTCAATTCCTCCGAGAAAACAGAATCCCACCAGAAGTTTGGGAAGTGGGTCGAGGGGCCGGGGTGCACCCAAGTGAACCAACCGTTCAAGGACTGTGCCCCATGCTCCTTTCTTCCATGTGAGAATCTGCATCGGCCAATGGCGCATTTCGCTTCTCAGAACAAATGAGGTGTTCCTGTGGGTCTTGCACGGTGGGAATTGTTGTCACTCTCCTTTCCTTCTTGTTCTCCTTGGTCTCCCCAATGGAGGGGCTTCCTAAGGAAGTGGGATCCACAGGCAGGCATTTGGTGATGAATTTCATGGATCAGACACTCAGATTTCCAGCCTCATGGAGCTTCTGATTCAATGAGAAATAGTTATGCAGACCATTGTCTTCAAACATGAGCGTCTGGTCAAAATAAAAATAATACAATCTTAGGAGCCACCCTTGTGAGCTCTCTGTACTTTGAACAAAAATCAAGGGGCGCCCATACGTCCATTCCTTTCAGGTTAGAGAGAAGAAAAAGTTGGAGACACAGAATTCTTGTCCTCCAGAGAGACTCCACATATTTAGACTCTTACCCATTCGAACCTGATTCTTTCAGTCAATTCTCATATCTGACATGAATCCGGGCAACCATTCCTTCTGGGGTTGTTGTCTTCACCTTCAATGGCACACCTGGAAGGTGTACTCATGCCTAAAATGATGGCAGAGCATGCGTTGTGACCAATGGAAACAAGGATGCCTTCCTACCTTCATCCTCCGTCACTTTATCATGAATGCTCATTGTCTTTAGGACACATTATGCACAAATTCACATAACTGGATTTCTTTCTTTCTTTCTTTCTTTCTTTCTTTCTTTCTTTCTTTCTTTCTTTCTCTCTCTCTCTCTCTCTCTTTCTCTCTTTCTTTCTTTCTTTCTTTCCTTCCTCCCTCCCTCCCTCCCTCCCTCCCTCTCTCTCTCTCTCTCTCTCTCTCTTTCTTTCTTTCTTTCCTTTTCTTTCTTTTTTTGCCAGAAAACATGGCGGCAATACTTTGAACAATCATCGGTGGTCTTTAACAAGGATGAGACCGCATTTGTTTGGCAAGTTTGTTTCAACAGTAGGAAATGTCTGAAAGTAGTGGCCAAAGGGGGTGAGGAAGGAAAGAAAGAATCTGGAACGTGGGATAAACAAACAGGGAAACATGCCGCTCATTATCCGTCTCCTCTCTTTGGGTTCCCATTGACAAACACAATTTAGATAATGAAAATAAGCATTGGCTCAAGTGTTCGTGTCTTCATGGAGTCCAACCAGTTGGCTTGTACCATCCTGAGTTCTTTGGAAGACAGATGGTGGAAGCAGATGGTGCACGGGGCCACTTGAAGTCGTCAAGAAAAGCAATGTCACCAGAGCATCAGTCACCACTGGGTGCATAAACCCAATGGCCAAGGTCCCTTCTTAGCTTTGCACGTTTGCAGACGTGCATTGTCTTCCATCTCACATAGATGTAGGGATGGTTCCACACTCCACCTTCATGCTTATCAACATAATGGAAGCAGAAGCTACATTTCCTGCTTCCTTCCTTCCTTCCTTCCTTCCTTCCTTCCTTCCTTCCTTCCTTCCTTCCTTCCTTCTTTCCTTCCGTCCCTCTTTTCCTCTTTATTTCTTTGTTCCTCAGTCAGAGTGCTCAAAAAACAAGAAAAAAGCACCAGCCTCAGGGATTGTTATTTCCAGACTCACCACTTAGCTTCATTACGAAAATAATTGACCATCCCTGACCTTTTACAATTTAGCATCAGGACCAGAGTGCCAGTTATTCTGAGAGATTTTACACACACACACACACACACACACACACACACACACACACACACAGTGGGCTTTACATAGATTAGGAATCTACCATCATGCAATTACAGACTCATATTTATAGCTCCAAGCTCAAGGGGAAATATGGCATGTGTGACATCATCAAAGACCTAATTTCTCAGCCCGATATGCGGTCACACACGAGAGGATGACATGGCTGAAGGAGATTAAAAAGTCAACTCCTCTGTGTCCTGACCCCAGGACATTCTTCCTGGGACATCTCCGCATCTTCAGTGAGAAGTCAACTCTACTCTGGGGGATAGCCTGACCCCCCCCAAAGCCCTGTCCAGGCCCCACTGTCCTTCAGTATATGCTTGGGGCTGTTGGACAGGCCACCCCAGGTGGTGTCCACCCACGAGACAAACTCTCCCCCTCCACCCTGTCCCAGAAGACCCCCAAACCAGTGGGAAAGAGCTTGGACTCCCACACAACACCTTGGAGGACCTCTCTGAGCCATCCCAAATGTTTACCTCTGTTTCCTTACCTGTAACATGGGAATGAGATGCATCGCTTCCCACCTGTGTCAGGGAGCATGTCCGTTCTTGCTCAGAAACAACACGAAGACCCTGAATAGGACCTGAGGCCACACACAAAACATTTTTGTGTTTTCAGTGCAGCCTTGGAGCTGTTCATAGACACGGGGTAGGGGGAACAAGTCTTTCATCAAGCCTCTGAAATGGACTGTCCTTCTTACCTCTGTGCTATTTAGGATGGGCCCCACCCACCACTCCAGTTGGAAACTGAGATCCTTCTAATTGATGTCTGTTGTGCCACCAACCTGTCCACACGTTCACGTCCCCTTCTCTGTCATGAGTCCATGACCATGTGAGGAGAGCTTGAGTCCACCTTCAACACATCTCTTCCAAATTCCACTCTTCTTTCTCCACATTTATAATCGGACTTGTCCTAGACCCAAGAGCTAGCCCTTCTTGCCTATTCACTCACAGAGTGAATCATTTATGTGGGTCCATATGACCCTACATTTTAATCTTAATCAAAATCCAGTAACTACTTATTCTGCTACTCAAATTGCTACCGCTTTGGCCATTGGGATAGTCTTCACATGAATTGCTTCTGCCTTTCGATGAGCACCATCTTCCCTTTTGAGTACATCCTCCCGACCCCCACTGCACCCACATGCTGGTCCAAACACCTGCATTGATAACACCACCCAACCCAGGCACCATTGTCTGCAATCCTCACCCGTCACCCCACACAAAGGGGGATCAGGCTGCTTCACCCTTCCAGCTGGAAAGAGCACACCCACGATTCTAAAGTCAGCGTCCATGGCCTTCGGCCACTTCCCTCGGAGGACAAATCCTCCCGTTCCCCCCATAGGTCCAGTTTTCCAACGAATAGGGTTGGAAAAGCAAGTTCTCTGGGAACACAGCAGACAGTTCCGAGCTGGAATGGCATCCATCTGCCCAGCCTGGGGTCCTCATCTGCAGGTGGAAAGGGGACACTGGCTCACCCCTCTTCCTCCAGAACTCATCGCCCTCCCGTCTACAATGCCCGACATCTGTAAACCCAGCACCAACGACCGCAGCCAGACATGACTGCACAGAAGCGTGGAGTTCTGATATAGGTTCTTGTGTCCACAGGGTCCGAGCCATATGGTTCTTGAGACCAGGGGACTCCAACTCGCGCCGAGATGCTCGGCGCTCATTCCTTCAAGACGTCTCAAGAGGGGATCGGAATACACATATTTCATGTAAAAATCAGACACAGAAATCAAACCCAAATGCCTCTTTTTTACGAACACAGAAATCCAAAACCGAGGAGGTGCCCCTTCCGGTGTGTGCCCGGGCCATGAAAAAGCAATGATGTCCGGAAATCTGCACACTCATCTCCGGGGATGTTGTTACGGGCTCATAAAAAGTCAAATCGCCCTTGCTCGAGCTCACAAATAATTTATATGTATCGTTTGTCTCCGAGTCCTTCCTTCTGCCTGCTGGGCTGACCACCCACCTACCCACAGGCCAGCGGATAAAACAGGACAAGACCGGACTCCATTATCAGAATGCCACCTTGCAGGTTTACAACCCAATGATCTCTTTATGGGCCTATGTGGCGTCTAATGATGAGCATCTTTACCAATTTGGGGCATATCCCGATGCCCGCTCTCTGTGCTGAATAATGAATATGGGGAGGCAGAGTTGATTTTCTGGAGGTCCTTCATGGTGATGTGCGTGGATGAGAGGTTCCTTTTCAACGCGGCGGCCCCGTGAACAGGAGAAAGGCTGCCTCGTTGTCTGCGTGCATTTCCCAGGGGGGTCCTGGCGAGCCGGGCAGGGGTTGAGGGGGGAGCAGGTCTGCAACACTGGGTGGAATTCATGCTCCTACAAAGTCCAGGGCTCACCGGGGGCGTGCCTGTTTTTATGACATTTGTGAGTGTTGACCCGGATTTTTAATGGCAGGCAATAAAACCCATGCTAATTGGGCACCGGGGCTCGGAGCCCCTTCCTTCTGGGGTGAGCCGATGACAGCCGAGCCCCGGGCATGTGCAGACAGCCCCCCTGCGCCCCCCACACACTCACCCCCTCTGCTCCTGCACTGAAAAACCCTAGCTTCACCCCAGAGCGCTGGTCCCAGGCACCTTGCACCCTCCCAGAGGGAAGTCAGTGGAGACCCTAGCAACACATTATACCCACAGCTCATAGCTCATCCCTCCGAAGTCAGGCAGCAGACCCTGGGCTCACCTCCCTCCCGAGAGCTCCAAAGGCAAGATTGTAGGCTCCCTCTTTAATATTCAAATGGTGCCCTGGACCGCTGAAAACAATTTTCTCTCCGAGACGTTTTCCCTCGTGCAATATCGCCCTGGCTTCCCGGGGGCGGTGGGGAGGGGGGGCGCTGGAGAGAAGCCTCTCAACGTCCCTGCAGAGAGGGAGACGCGAGAACTCGAGTTCCCAGAGCAGGACATCCATCTGCCTGATTGCCCGCGTCCCAAGGAAGAGTCAGACGCCGCTCGGGAAACGCCGCCTTTCGCCGGCCGGTGGCGGAGCTGCCCGCGGCCCGGGGCGCATCACTCATGCCCAGGCAGGTGTGCAAACGGCTGGTTCCGTGGATTTTTCATGACGCGGGCTATTAAGGGGCCCGGCGAGGAGGCAGTTTAATCCGGGCCTTGGAGACGTGGTTAAGTGCGCATCCTCGTCCCCGACCCTGTCCTCCCTCAGGTTTCTGGGGAAGGGTCCGCGTCCTGCGTCCAAGCCCCGAATTCCCGCGTCTCTGCTGGAGATTTGGAATCAAGTCGGGTCCTGCCCGTGCAAACACGTCCTCACGTGAAGCTCAGGAGTTAAGCATGGTTGTTGGCGGGGACAAGCAGCCGCGGCAGGGGCGGGACCCGGGGGGGCACACACCAGCCTGGATGCTTGCAGGACCCCCTCCCCCCCCCTAGAGAAACGCTGACCCCTAACCCAACTGCGGTCCAGCTGCGGAAACTCTTTCCCATGCACTCGCCGCCTCGCATCCAAATTATATTTCCAATATCCATGCGACCCCGCACTTCCACGGAATAATTATCTGATTATCAGGCGACACCGGGCCCCACGGACGGCGCCACATGCACAGAAGACCTGGCCACGGCCACGTTTTCCAGACCTCAACGGTTTTCAGGCTGAGTCTTCCCTTCCCTCCCCAAACGTTTCTTTCCTGCCCGATTCCAGCTTCACCAGATTATTCGGTCCATGGCAGTGTCCCCCGGAGACGCCGCTCACCTCCCGTGGGGTGTAAACCCAAATGCAAACACACGGACTGGGGATAACGTGCATGTTCCGTTTCATCACCTTTTACTTCCTCTGGGGGTCGGGGGCACACGTCGTAGTGAGCGGCAAACTCACAAAAAAAAAAAAAAAAAAAAAAAAAAAAGGAAAAGCGCATCCGCCCGCCGCGCGCTGGAACGCAGACACGCCCCGGTCCGAGCGCCGTCTCACTCGCGCAAGGACGCACAGACCCACCGCGCGCGTGCGACCCGCCAGGCGTGACCTAGTTAATACGTAATTATCCAACACGGGCGTCTCACCGAGGTGGGTCCCTGCACGTCTCAGTCACCAAACGCTCTCACGACAATTTTGCAAGAGCGCAAGCAATCCCTCACCTTCCCCGGGAGCTCGCGGGACATGGGAGTGAGGCCGCGGGGGCTGCCGCCGGGCGTCCGCCCTGAGCTGACAGGTCTCCCGACGCTCCAAGCGGGGCTCCTACCCTCTGCAGATTAGCTCTGCTAATTCTGGATTTCATAGAAACCAATCATTTTCTGATTAGAAAACTATAACCCTGAGAAGACACTTAAGCTTAGAATATTGTGTGGTTTTTTTTTTTTTTTCATTTTGCATTTGGATTTAACTGGGCATCATGAGGACATAAAGGTCTTCCTTGTTTCTCTCAAACGCAGGCTACGTGGCCTCCTCTGTTCTATCTGGAGGCCGTGGAGGTGGTGGGGGGGCCTCGGAGAGGAAGGGTCCGCGTGGGTCGTGGGCCATGCAGGAGGACAGAGCCTTTCAGCGTTGGCCACCCAGTAAGACGTCCCCGTTCCTCAATCCTATAGGACCCTCCTTGACGTTGACATTCAGGACAGAGCTGGCCCCTGCCGAAAGCGATGAGTTACTTCCCTCCACTTTTATCAGTGGGGGAAACACAGAAAGAAATACGGATGCTTTTCTATAGAGGAAGAAAGACATTCTTTCATTCACTTCCTTTTTAGGATTTTTTTTTAAATCAACCCAAAATGTATTACTATTTTTTTTTTATTGGCCTGAAAACAGACTCCGTATGTGACATTTCAGATACCCCGAGAGACGAAACTCAGGGTTTCCACCCCTCCCCCCAGGCGTAAAACACACGGGCAGAGTGACAGTGAGACTCCTGTGGGGTGCCCTGCGGGGCGGCACTTACGGGATTTCAGGCGAAGTATGAGGAGGCAGAGACTTTCGAAGGTTTTTGTGATCGGGATCACCGTAAGCTGTGCCCGCGTCCTAGGAATGGGAAATGATCGCCATCTAGAAGGCTGGGCCCCCCCAGGGTCCCCGAACTGAGCCACCGCTGGACCCTCCCCGGAGCTCACGGCCAACCCTCCACTCATGCCCTCGTGCCGACCAATAAAGGCCAATGAACTTACATCCCATCGTCTGGGTAGAAATCAGCGGGATCCGCCGTGAAACGTGACCGCTTTGCATTCTCCCAAAGGCAACTCCTTCCCATGCACTCGCCGCCTCGCATCCAAATTATATTTCCAATATCCATGCGGCTCCGCACTTCCACGGAATAATTATCTGATGAATAATCAGGGGTTGGGGCTTCGGGTTGGATCAGAGAAATTCCGCGTTGTTAGGACCCAGGGAAGAAACAGGAAATAAAGATCGGGAGCGTGAGGACCTGTGCGGGTCCCTTCGCCCTGGGTCTGTACTCCGAGAGACCTCGTCCCCCCACTTTTGCATTAATGCTTTCATCCGCCATATGGTTTGTTGTTGTGATTGCTGCACATGACCCCCAAGATCAGTCAAGATGCAACACGTGTGGATTTTTCTAATGCAACCCAGCCAGGTAGACGATGCAGTGGGATCCGCCCTCCGCCACCCTTCACGGGGACCTCGGCGCCCCGCGGCACACACACCTCCTGAAAGCAGCAAACGTCACCCGACGGCTGGAATGCGGCCTGAACCACATCGCGAAGCCGAGGAAACAAATCCACCCTTAGCTGCTCCAGTTAACAACCTTCTGGACGCCCTCTTGGTCTGATTCAAAAACACCTCGGGCTGTCATTCTTTAAAAGCGGACCTGGCGTTCCCAAGCCGAGGCCGACTCGGATCTGGAAGAAGTTCGGAATTCGGTCTTTCTTGCCCAAGACCCCGTTTCCAGAGGCCACGCCCGGGGATGCCGAAAACAGGAGTTTTCCTCATCGCCGACCAATGCCTGAGAATATTTCCTGCAATGCTTGTATTCTACATTGTTTTCCCACCCACAAAAATCCACATTTTGTTAAAAAATATTTTATTTATTTATTTGACAGAGAGAGATCACAAGTAGGCAGAGAGGCAGGCAGAGAGAGAAGAGGAAGCAGGCTCCCCGCTGAGCAGAGAGCCCGATGTGGGGCTCGATCCCAGGACCCTGAGATCATGACCTGAGCTGAAGGCAGAGGCTCTAACCCACTGAGCCACCCAGGCGCCCATGACACACATCCCCGTTCACTGCCATCTGGCCGTGTGTCCTGTGTGATGCTCCGGAGGTCGGTCTGTGCTCTCTGGGAATCTGCCGGTCACCCAGTCTGTCCCGAGCTCTGGGGCGGTCCCACCGCTGTACTCACTTTCCTACCCCAGCCGCTCAGAAGCGGCATCCGTGTCTACAAGAAGGAGGAAACCAAACCCCCTACCCGCCTTCTGGAACCTCATCAACAGGCCTCTGACCCCGTCCTTGGCATTCTGTGCAGACAAAGCTGTTTTGCTTTTGTTTTCATGAAGATCACGCTGGTTCCCCATCAGGAGTTAAAGTGTAGGGAGCCGTGAGCTCCAGCCCCTTTGCGAGACATTCGGCTGGGTTGGGGAGGGGGCACTGCGGTTCAATATTCCGCACAAGAACACATTCCTGGGTGATGTTCCCAACCCCCTCCACCCCGTGCTGATCAGGGTTTTTACGGGTCCACACACACCGTCCAGAACGGAGAACGAACCCGTCGGTACACGGGGACTTTGTGTTTCTTTTTGGGAGGTGCACTCCTGGCCATGTTCCCTCTCCTTGGGGTTCCTCTTGGGGAGAATGTATGTCTTCGTGTGCGGCGGCGGGAAGCACGTCTGCTGGGCCCAGACCCACCCTGCTTCCAACAGGAATGTCCGAGACGCTCTGAGAGAGGTTTGCCGCTTCTTCGGACCGGGGTGGCTTGTGGCCGTAATGATGCTCCTGGTAATCGGGGTTCTCTGAGCTGCAGGTGCGCAGACCCGGCCACGGCTGCCTGCGTCCTGTCTGCAGCTTCTGAGCCATTGGATGGTGTGTGCATGTCTGTCTGTGTCTGTGTGTGTGTGTGCATGTGCTTGTGTGTGTGCAAGTGTTAGTGTGTGTTTGTGGTCATGTGTATACCTGTGCTGGTGTGTGTGCATTTGCTTGCATGTGTGCATGCTCTTGTGTGTGCGTGTGCTTGTGCAAGCTGGTGTGTGTGAATGCTCATACGTGTGCATGCTCCTGTGTGTGCATGTGCTTGTGCATGCTCGTGTGTGTGTGTGCATGCTCATGTGTGTGCATGCTCCTGTGTGTGCGTGTGCTTGTGCAAGCTAGTGTGTGTGCATGCTCATACGTGTGCATGCTCCTGTGTGTGCATGTGCTGATACGGTGGTGTGTGTGCATTTGCTTGCATGTGTGCGTGCTCCTGTGTGTGCATGCTCCTGTGTGTGCATGTGCTTGTGCAAGCTGGCGTGTGTGTGCATGCTCATATGTGTGCATGCTCATGTGTGTGCATGTGCTGATACGGTGGTGTGTGTGCATCCATGTGTGCTGCACGTGCATGTGCTCACGTGTACATGCTGTGGTGTGTCTGTACATGCTGGTGCATGTGTGTGTTTACAGACATGCCAGTGTGTGTGTATGTATGTTTTGTCGTGTGTGTGTACATATGCGGGGACACGTGCACGCATGCCTGATGTGTGTGTGCTCTGGTGTGTGTGTGCACATACGCTGGTGCACGTGCAGACTCACACACTTGCGGTGGTGTGTGTACATGTGTGTGCTGTGTGTGCATGTGCTGGTGTTTGCATGTGCTCATGTGTGCATGTGTTTACACACGTGCAGGTGTGTGGGTGTCTTACGGTGCATGCATGTGCTGCTGTCTGTGTGCGTGTGTGCGTGTGTGTGTGTGCCTCCAGGGCTCCCATGAGGACCCACCAGGTGCGCGGCCCCCTCCTGCGGGACCAGGAGGCCCCCACCCTGTGAGCGTCCCATCCCCAGTCCCCTGCAGTACCCTCCCCCGGCCCCTTGCTCGCCTGCACTTCTCGTTCCCCCTCACCTCTCCCTGGATTGGAGAAAAAGCCAACCTTTTGGAAATGCGCGGAACCATTTCAAAGTCCGCGAGGGGCCGAGTAGAAACACGTGTGCCCTGCTTCCAAGCCGGGCGCGCCGGGGAAGGCCGGAAGGCGTCCTAATTAGGTTTGCTCGCACACGGCGCTTATATTAATAATGTTTTCCTATGTAAAGGAGACCATTTTTCCTGACCTCTTGGCGCGCAGGAATCAATGAGGAGTTGATAAAGCAAAGTTCACGGCCGCCCGCCGTCAAGCCGGCGTGATCTGTTTACCCACGGAAGCCCTCCCGCGTCAGGGCGATTCGGAAGTGATTTATAGACCACCACCCCACGAAATCATCTCGAGTAGATTAGATTCAGAGGACAATCCCTTCTAATATGACAAGCTGATGGAGCCTGACAGGTAACTAGGTTAGTCAGGATGGCGAGCAAGTTCAAGAAATTCGGATTAAATTAAAATATTAATGGTACCGTCGGGACGGTGAGATTGAATCGCATTCCTGGAATTCAGGATGAGGACCGCGATGCAAATGCGGGGGGCGGGCGGGGGCGGGGGCGTCTGGGGAAGTTCTCGGGCAAGCGGAACGCGGGAAGTGCATTCCAATGAAAGAGGAGGTGCAGGGGGGCAAGCTCGCCCTCCTGCTGCTGCCTGCTGGCTGGCTCGCCTGCGAGGTCCGGGGGACACCCCCGCAGGCTGGCTGCCGGGCTCCCGGGATGCTCCGAGCGTCAACCTGGCCCCTTGCGTGCTGCAGGGGAGGTAGGTGACCCCGCCCCGCGCTCTGCCTCCTGTCGATCCCGCCTGCCCCCCCCCCCGCGCCTGCCCCGCGCGCTCCCCCCGCGTCCCTGTGCAGAGTGGAAGGCACACTGCACCCGGTATGGAAATTGGCCGCCCGCTGCATTGTAATTTCCACACACCCTTCCGAGGGGAGGAACTTGCCTCCGACCTTTCCTGGCTTCACCCCACCTCAATGGGTTTTCTTCCCCCACTCCCCCTTCCTACAGAGAAAAAAATGGCAAGAATCCTGCGCCCTCCACGGGGGAAAAAATGAGATTCCTCGCCAGCCTGCATTTATTCATTCACGTCAAAGCCCCCAAATGCGACGCAAGCCCGTTCAAATGCGCACCCCCAACCGCAAACGCGCTCTGGGTTCCCGGGACCAAACTGGCCCGGACGCAGGACGAAGGCACATCGTGCCTGCTGCTAAACCAGCACTTTTCGGGGGGTGGGGGTGGGGGGCGGAGAGAACCTACGTGGCACCAATTTTTTTTTCCATTTTTTCTTTTTTTTTTCAATGTGAAAGTCTCCACTGCTTCCCTGAACGTGTGGTTGCGGGGGGGCCAGGAGTTGAGTACGTGGGTGAGTTCCGGGGTTTTTGGAGACGCCAGGCGCAAACGAGGTATTTAAAACTCGGAAGATCTCCCCCTAAAAAGAAAAAAAACAACAACAACAGACTTTCTTTTTCTCTGTGTGTGTGTGTGTTGGGGGGGTTCTCATCAAGTATCCACGTTGGTGGTCCTGGGGCCACAGATCCCAGGCGGAGAAAGGACACTCCAGGCCCCTCTCGGAAAGATTACGCGCAGAGATCAATAGTTTGCGCCAAGGGCTCCTTTCTTATTTTCTCCATCTTTCCATTTGTGAGCGCCTTCGCGCGTGCGTCCCAAATCACGCAGGGGAGTTTCCAGTCCCGGGTGTGGTGGGTGGGAAGCACAGGACGGACACCCAGACCGCTGTTGGCCCCCTGGGTCCGCGGCCTGCGCTCAGGGCCCCCAGCCAGGCCCGCGCGCTGCCGCGACGCTCATCCCAGCGTGGCCGGACCCCACAAGCTCCTTCTCCCTCTGGAGCAAGGCCCGACGGCCTGTCGGAGTTCAGGACGCACGCTGGGGTTTCCCTCACCGACCATCCCGTGGGCGCGGTCCTTGCACAGGCTGGTGTTTCCTGGGACCCCGACGGGTAGAAACCCTGGTGGAAATGATATCCGGAGCATTCTGCTGGCCGTACCCTTCCGCGCTCTGGACGGCGTCAAGGCCCAGGGTCCAGGAAACCCTCGCAGGCCTCCCTTTGGGGTCTAAAGAGCGAGAATGCTGCAAAAAGGCATAATGTCTACCCAGGCCAGTGGAGGCCCGGAATACTCTGCTCACGATAAACTGATTTCAGCATTGCCTTGAGCTCCAGATCTTTGCAAACATACCCGTATTTTTAACCTAGTGATTCCTTCTAAGTAAGGAAAATACCCTGGAACTGTGGAGGGTGGGAAATACATCTTTAGGACACAGGACGGAAAACAAAATCAGGAAACGATGGGAATGTGACGGAACGTTCTGGTCACCGCTGTGCTGTGCCCTTGCGTTCGCAAGGGATGGGCATGCAGACCTCGTTTGAGGGTTCCGGGGGCTTCTCCCCAACAGACGGCCCAGTGCACAGACCGCAGGTGCAGGGCCTCCAGGAGGAAGTCCTCCAACGCTCCGTGCAGAAAGCAGATGGCCATCTGCAATCCTGCAGCCGTGCGCGCACGTGGGCAGTAAGCCCGGTAAGGTCCCTCCGCCTCTCTTGGCTCCCGGGACGGCCCTGGCCCCAACCGCCCTGGTCGCCGGGAGTCCGGAGAGACCGTGAGAGGGGGCGTGGGCCCACGCCCCACCGGGAGGCTGTGTCTCTGGGTCCCTTCGGTTTCCAGCAGGGCAGCTGGGCTGCGTCCCAGGCGGGGACGCAGAGGCCAGAGGCGGGGAGGAGGCCCAGCGCCGCCAGCGCAGGCGGACGTCGGAGTCCCGGGAAGGGATCGCCCCTGGGAACCTTCCAAAGATTCGGTTTGCTTTTGATGGACGATCGTCTCATCCTCCGCTTCCTTAGAAATCAGGTGTTACTACGTATTTTGTTAACTTGCAACAATATGGGATACATATGTATATATCCTATAAATGGAAAGGTGCAGAAGTTGTATAGAGAGATACAGGTCCAGAGAGACCTGATAATACATATAAATACAGATACAGGGATAGATAGAGGTATAGATTTCGATACACATAGAGATATAGCTACAAATACAGACATAGATACAAATGTAGATAGAGATACAAATATAGTTACAAACATAAATACAGGTATAGATGTATACAGATGTAAATATAGATACAGATCGATTTAGATACAGATAGAGATACAAATACAGATATAAATATAAATATGGATACAGATATAGATAAATATATAGATACAAACATAGATACATACACACACAGATACAAATATAGATACAAAGATAGATGCAGACACAGATATAGATACAAATGTACATACAGATACGGATACGGATCTAGGTATAGACACAGATATAGGAGATCTAGACACATATTTACATGATAAAGAAATAGAAATACTGAGATCAAGGTATAGATGTGGAAAATGTACATCATATACACATAAACACAGAGGTGTGTTTTAACCACTAAGCCTTGGGGAGTCTTTGCAGAAATTCTGGGGAAACTTCAAATCAGACAAATAGAGAAAGAGTAAAAATTGGCCTTCTCGCCACCCACCCTTGAACGAAGAGTAAACCACCCGCGCACGAGGGGCCCGAGATGTCACGGGGAAAGCTGTCCCCGACGCGGCCCACCCTTTCCGTGTTCTGAAATTCCTACATGCCAAACTCGGAGAAGGGACACAGTCTGCAAGCATCGCCCTCAATCAAAACGGTGTCTACAGATCCAAGTTTCCAAACAGGAGTGGGGACAACAGGGAAAACCCGTCAGAAATATCCCCACCTTCCAGGCGGGGGGCCGGGGGCCGAGGGGGTTTGCTCTCCTAGAGTTTTCAATTAGGAAACGTCTGCGATCCACCTGGTTCCTGGTGGCTTGTTCTGTTCTCAGA
>CM053612.1:101111075-101131418 GCA_028646535.1 Procyon lotor
GGCGGGGGGCCGGGGGCCGAGGGGGTTTGCTCTCCTAGAGTTTTCAATTAGGAAACGTCGGCGATCCACCTGGTTCCTGGTGGCTTGTTCTGTTCTCAGACGCAAATTTTAACTATGGCACGACTCAGTGTTTGTGAAAGGGGCTAACTTTTGGGGGACTCATTTCTGCTCTAGAAACTCATACACACTGAGCCCAACAAACCAAAAAATGCATACATTTTTTAAATCAAAATAAAATTAAAAAGCCAACGTTGATGCATCTCGTAGAAATCTCTGGGATTCTCGACGCGCCTATGTATCCCACGGGCACCAAGTTGCAAACCGACATATTTTTATCTATTCTGCCATTTTCTGCTGCTTAGTCTGGTGATGTTGAAGGAACAATCCAGAAAGGACAGTGTGTTGGTGTAAGATATTCCGATTTGCAGACTCTCTTCAAAGGAACACTGTTTTTTTTCGTGTGTGTTCTTAATAATTCTTCACACCCTAAGTCAAAATACAGTTTGCTGTCACCCAGGTCACAAAATATACGTGCGAACATCTGTGCACACTTACATATAAGCACATGCGTGTTTGCATTTTCATGCATTTATTTGCACACACAGGAGCACTTGCAATGCCCCTGTGGGGCCTGGTAATACATTTTTTTAAAAAGATTTTATTTATTTATTTTTGAGAGAGAGCAGAAGTGGGGGGATCAGTAGGCAGAGGGAGACGGAGAAGCAGGCTCACCTCTGAGCAGAGAGCCGGATGCGGGGCTCGATCCCAGGACGCTGGGATCATGACCTGAGCTTCACCTACAGACTGTCCCCCTCCCCCACGGAGGCCCCATGATAATGGGTTTTAAACAGGAGATCTGGAGGCATTGGGGTAAATGGCTCTGAGATGAGGACACTTTGAGAGTTTCCGTCCCCGGACGTCGCCGGCCTGCACTGGTACCATGCTTGGTCACAGCCACGCTAGACACAAGAGGATGGCCCGACCTGCCTCCCGTGGGGGCCGCACCCTCATAAGTGGTCCACACCATCACCGCCACCCACCACCATCTGCTCTCGGCCGGCACTTTCCGGAAACGCTCATCCGCCATTCACCAGGATGCCCCATGGACAAACGAGCATGGTTCCCCGGCTGGCCTGTTCACCGTGCTTGTGCAGAGACGACAAATGTCCACGTGCAGCCAGGGCCTGGGCCCCGAGGAGCGTTGTGTCCTGCACGTTCCCACTAGGCTGCTGTCTGCATGGCCCCTCAGCGGTGAGCACGCGAGGGCCAGGCTCCAATCTGGTGTTTCAGATGCAGAGCTCAGGGCTGCACCAGGGACGTCCCTCGAAAGGGTCCCTGTTAGAGCAGCAGAGCGTCTCCCCTTGAACAAAGCCACCCGCAAGCCAGCAGCAGGGCCCACCCTGGGAGGCCTGTGGTGTCTCACTGCCCCGGGCCCTGGTCCCAGCAAGTCCAGGCCTCCCTGACATCAGCTGACCCTACACTTGTCAGCAGCCTCACCAACACCCAGACCAGTGCAGTCTTAACCCCTGGACATCTCATCTCTGCATTCCTTTTCCGAAACTTCCTCTCCAGACGCTGCAGAGGGGCCCCCACCCTGTTCCACGTGGCTTCTCCCCAACCCCGACCGACCCACGTATGTGTCTGGCTCAGAGGGGAGCCTCGTTCCAAGCTCAGTTGTCAACATCCTGAATCCTTTGTCATCTTGGACGGAGCACCTCCTTGTTGTCGTTTTGCAACGGGGGTCTCTCCAAGAATTTCGGTTCTGCGGGGACAGTCCTTCCTCGCCCCGGGGGAGCCCGCAGGGAAGGCTGCCCTCCTTCCTCCATGAAGTTCCAAAAAGCGGGTGTTCCCCCAGTGTGAGCCTGAGCCCCCCGGATCCGTCACCCGAGGACCCACCCAACGTGGGCGCCTTCGAGCAACCCCTTGGCCTAAAGCTGTTACGTGCGGGGTGTATAAGCCAGGATGCCAATGGGGCCTTCAATCCACCTGCTGAATCACAGTAGCAGCAACAAGCATTCCCGGGACCCACTTACCAGCCGAACAAGGGAGCTAAGAACCAAGTCCACCAGCGTTCCTGTGAATGAGCCTCTCACGCTCGTCCATTTAAAGCAGGGGCCGGAAGGGAACAATCCCTTCCCCGCGCAAAGAAACTACAGCCCTTCTGTCGGATCTGCTCGTTCTAATGGAAATAATTACCGAGCGGAGATTGCTTCCAGCTCCCTATGGTATATTAAAGCAACACTATGGAAATAAAGATATTACCATGTTATTAATGCTTATTGTTGAAATATGAATACACAAAATATATGACAGAGTGTAGTATTTAAATTGCAAAAACGCAGAGATGTTTAATAAGGTGGCAGCGGTCCTGAACGCTTTTTTTTTCCCCCCTTTCCCCTTCTCATAATTTTCAATATAATCTAAATTAAGCTATAAAAAATCATTACCTTTAGCAATTTTTAAAATCATCTTTCATCTCGGGAAACCTAACTCACAGCCCACTGAAAATATTACAAGTAAATACTGTATTAAGAACATTGATTATTTTCCCTAATCCAATTGAAGCATATTGAGACTTAAAGGAAAATTATGGAAAATTATAGACGCGCCCGGCGGGCCGTCCCTGGAAACATCCACCGGGGAAATGCGTCCGTGGATTTTAAGGAGCACCTTCTCAGGGCTGATTAGTTTTGCCAAGTCCTTTCCGGAAAGGACATATCTGTGAGCTATGGTGCCCAGGGAGGGATTGATGGCTGGAGTTTTAATCCGGCTCTGGGCAAGAGTTTGGGGAAATTCGGAATCTTTCAGCAAGATAGATGGTGTGATTTCAGATGCAAACGCTATTTTTAAGTCATCCTGTGTGTATGACAAGTAGAATAAAAAAGGCTCGAGTCGTCTTCCACTTCCCCTCCCTTTCCACCTCCGCCGGCAGTACGCTCAGCTCCGCACGGGTCTGGGGAGGGGTCTGGCTTTTCCAGAGAGGCTGCAGGGGACACAGATGAAGCCTCACACCCACTGCCTGGGTTACGCCCATTCTTCCGCCGATGTCTTGATGGAAAAGTAATAGCAAAGCAGGTGCATGGGGTCCAGGCACAGTCTTTGACCCTGAAAATGAACTATACAAAGAGGACCCTACAAACCCAATCTATTGCTTCAAGATACATACTTCCTTTGACTAGGAAGAAGGTCTTCTGAGGCCCCAGGATGAGACGTCAGACAACAACGGTGTCGCCCAACCCTGATGCCTCCACGGAGTGGAAATGCTCAGACCCCCGTGGAAAACATGCTTCTTTCCCGTCTTGGGACTAAGAGACATCACCTTGGCCTCCCCATGTCATGCATGATGTCACCTTGCACTCAAGTTGCCTGACCTTGGCTACGGACCACGAAATGGGGTTCCAGTGTGAACAGGACGCGTGGCTTGCTGGGCGGGACCCACCAGACAATGGGAGCCGGAAGGAAACCCTTCAAGTGTTGGCTCAAGTCTCCTGGATGAACTTGGGATACTGAGAACGGAGTGTAAAGTCATCCTAAAAATAATGCACAGAATGTTCGTGTCTCCCCAAGTTCATATAGTGAAAATCTAACTCCTTATGGGATGGTATTAGCAAGTAGGCTTTTGGGACATGATTAGGTGATAACGGTGGGGTGCCCCCATAATGCAAGAAATGCCCCTATAAAGAGACACTAAATCTTCCTCTCTCTCTCTCTCTCCCTTGTGTGGAGACAGCGAGAAGGCAGAAGCCTATAAAGTAAGAAGAGAATCTCTCCAGAAACAGACGGTACTGACATCCTAATCTTGGAATTCACATCCCAAAGGAGAGTTAACCTGAAGGTCTGAAATCACGGATTCCATGGGCACCCATGGGGCTGTGCTGTCCCTAGGGGATGTGATGAGGGGTCTATGGACCATAAACCAGAGTTGAATTGGAAGTCATAGGAGAAGAATCAGTCTTCTTAGCAATTTAAGCAATTTTAGACATTATACAGCAATTTAAGACGTTATACAGTGACAGTAATCAAGACAGTGTGGTATTGGCGCAGAGCAGGATACGTAGATCCATGGAATGGGAAAGAGAACCCAGGAATAAACTCACAGAAATATTTCCAAATGATCTTTAACACCTGTTGAAAAAAAACAACAACATTGCAATGCAGAAACGAATCAAATGGTGGTGACCCACTGGGCATCCACAGGCAAAAATAAACAAAACAAAACAAAACAAAATCTCCCACTAAGTCTCACACTTGATAGAAAATTCACTCCAAATGCATTATGAATTTCAAAGTAAAACTTAAAACTTCTGTGAAAAATAAAATAAACATACTATGACATCTTTGGGAGGTAGGGCTAGGCGGGATTCCTAGACTTGGCACCAAAAACACAATCCATAAAGAGAAAATCTGATCAACCGGACTTCATCAAAAGACACTGTTAAAAAATGAAAAGAAAGCTACAAAAGGGTGAAAATATTGGCCACATACCAACAAAGAAGTAGTATCTAGAATATATAAAGAGTTCTCAAAACTCAACAGTAAAAAAAATGTTCAACATGATTAGTCACTAGGGAAATTCAGATGAAAACCAAAATGATATATTTCTACCTGCCTATCAGAATGACTAAAATACAAAAGTGTGACAAACATTAAGCATTAAATATTGGTGAGGAAGCAGAGAAATTAGATCCTTTATACACTGTTTGCAGGTAATGTAGAATGTTAAAACCACTCTGGAAAACTGTTGGGCAGTTTCTCTTGGGAAAAAATATCTATATCGATATCAATATAGATATAGATATATCTGTGCAACCATCGGATGACCCAACAATTGCCCTCCTGGGCGTTTTTCCCAGCAAGAAAAATAAACACTTATGTTCATAAAAACACCTGTATGCAAATGCCTAAAGGAGCCTTTTTCAAAATAGCCCCAAACTGGAAAAGAACACTGATGTCTTTCAGTGGGTGAATGGATAAACCAAATGGGATCCATCCATACTATCGACATACTTAACAATAAAACAGAACAGGCTATTGATCCACACATCAACCTTGATTTATCTCCAGAGATTTGTGCTGAGCGAGACAGCCAGTTCTAAAGGTTACATTCACATGATTCCACTTACATAACTTTCTCAAAATGGCAAAAGCACAGCCAACACCAGTTAAGTGGATCTGTGGACGCAAAACTGAAAGTTTATGATTCAACTATTTTAAGGATTTCTAGGGACACCGAAAAACGCTCTTGAGGGGCTAGGGGGAAAGAATTATTCTTACACATTTTATTTACTTAAGAAAAAAGTCACCGTAGGGAATGTTAGGCCCTACAGGTGTTTCCACTCTCTTAGGATGAATGGCTATGGTGGAAATCAACGTTGGCGTGCTCCAGAGTCGACGTTACTTTGGGGGATAATCGTTTGTTACTTCTGCTCCTTATGGTGCCAAGATATTTCCTATAACATTTGTTAATAGCATAATCCACGTTGATAGAAATCTGAAATGGAATTACTTTCGGTGTGGTTTCTTGTCATTATTGTTAAGGAGTGGGTTTTACTCCTGCATCATAGGAAGAGCGATGAATGTGTCATTGTAATCTTTGCTGTTGGAGAATGTTGAAAAGACAAGGGTTCTGTGAACTTTGCAATTGCTCTAAATTCTGTTCAAATGGTGAACTCATTTTTTGATCTAAGCTTCGAGAGGCATATGCATAGGACCTTTCATGTGTACAGAATACAGACCTTACTTCCCTACAAATTATTGAATTTATTGAACTCTTAATTAAATGCTTACTTAGCAAAGATATTCCTGAAAAGAACAATCTTGATTTTTTTAAAGTGGTCTTTTGAAGATTTATTGTGATATTTGATGGGCGTGTCATTTTAACTTAAGAATTACCTGTGAAATGTGTCTCTTCTTTCTTTCATCCTAGCATTACTCCCTCAAAATAATACATTGCTTTTTCAACACGGTATGTGCCAATATGCCCACAAAATTATCTGTAAGTGTCTGAATGAATCCAAATGAACCCAAGTGGTTGGTCATATTTTCATCATGCCTTTATTGTTCCTTTGTTGGAAAGGAAAAACAGCATTATTTTGATGATTATGCTTAACACATTGGGCCGTGGATTATTGCTCTTCAATGAACTATGTTAAATATTTAAGTTAAGTGCCTCTTCAGTGCCTTTATTTTCTTATAGGAGACACAGCCAAATATTTCTGGGAAAAGGAGAAGGAGGAGGAGGAAGAGGGAAATAAGATGATTATAATGTTATGTTTCCATTCAGAAAAATTTTGGACGCGTCCCACCAACTTGAGCTGTTGCGTTATGGATGGTTCTCATGTGAATCATCAAGCACAGGTCAAGCCAACAGGTTTGTAAAAAATCATAAAGCCAGATCTCAGCAGACCTAAGCCTAGTGTTGTAGACTCACCCAAAAACTCCCAACTCGCTGACTGGATAATGTGGACGCCACACCAGGAGTAAGGACTGAACACAACCAAGTGGGAGTGGCCACCATGGGAAATCATGGCTGTGTTGGGAGCACCTTGATCCCAGAGCATCTCTCCTCCATATGGAGGAAACTCACATGCACCTGGTGGGGGTCAAGTCCAGCATGGGGCTGAGGAAGAGTGGCCAGCCATGGGCACATAGGGATAGGGTGCTCAGAAACCACCAGTTTGCGGCTGGTATGGTAGCTGGCATTCATGGTATGCTGACAGTCATCTGGATTTGCGGGCACAGATCTCAGCCCATTGGGTAGTGTAGACACCAACTCCCCCCATGGGACTTACCTCAACACCTTGGAACTTGGCATACTGTCATAGCACGGATTTGCTGGCCACAGGTCCAAGTCCTTACAATAGGACCCAAGTTTTGTGCACCTTTTATTAGTCTAATGTCCCCCTCAGCATCATGGCAAGTGGCCCACCTTCTCCAGGTGCCCTTGGCTCAAAGGCATAAAGGAACGGATCTGCACAATGCACAGATTTCATACAAGAGACTGCCATCCCTTATGCACCGTCCCCAGAGGTAAGTAATTTGCACCTTTGCCTCGGCACCCCCATCAAAATGCCAGCCCTAGAATTATGTCATCTGTGCCTTGTTGGCCGACCACAAAGCTTGGCTGACCTCATCACGCACATGCCCCAACTGCTATTCACAGCCAGCACTGGTAGCTCCAAGGATAGGGGCACTCTTTGAGAGGAAGGAACAAGGTGTCCCCTCCTTATGCCCCTGCCTCCCAGCTCTCAGCTCAGCACGAGTGGGTCTTGGTGACACAGAGCAAGGCACGTTGGGCTTGTGCTTAGACTAATGGTGTGACCTGGGCCCCGGGGTCCTGGTCAGTAGGGAGGATGTTATCAGTACCTTATGGCAAGAGTGAATGGCGCCCACCAAGCACTTAGCCCTTCAAGCACTGAATGAGCCCGAGTCACACCATGGACGGCAGAATGAGCTGGTATGGGGGAACAACTGCACAGCTCTGAAAACACCCATTTGTCCACTCCTTGGCCACCGTGCTCCCGGTGCCTGTCCTGACCCGACACTGGTGACATCTTCCCTGTAGGTCTCATATGCACTCTGAACTCAACCACGTACCAACAGAGCGAACCCCACCACACACCTGCTCCCCAAACCTCAACTCAGAACCATTTCTTTCTTCCTTTTTTTTTTCTTTTCTCATTTGTCCTTCTTAGTTTTCCCACCTGGAATGTAGATGTGATGGCAGGAGCTGCAGTAGCCATTTTGTGGTGACCCATGGGGAAAAAGCAAAAGCAATTCGAGAGACACGCATCTAGTTGGCCCCACCACGTCTCTGTGCTTCAGCCCTGGGCAGCTCACCTGCAGGCTTCTGGTTACCTGAGAGAGTGAAACAAAGTCCCAGGGAGCTTGGCATGCTGTCATAGGAAACAGGTGAATGTTCCTGCAATAGTGGAAGATGTAGTTCTGACCCTTGAGACAACAACTCCAGCTGTAGAGAGGGCAACATTTGGATTCCTACCTACTCAACTGCCAGGATGACTCACGGTACAGGCAAGGAATGAAAAGACAGAAAATAAGAAACCCCTTCCATGGAAAACACAGCCACGGTCTCGCAAAAAAGCGCACACACACCCTTGGGAGCGAGTGACATATTTAAAGACTCACGCTGAATCATCATAAACATATCTGAGACCCAGTAGAGGTGGCCAGAAGACATAAAGAAAATGCTGATGTCGGCAGTACGCTCTCTCTGGCCCAGGGTGAACGCAGCATCTCTAACCTCACCTGTCTAGAGCGAAGCATTACTTGGAACTGGATAAGAACTCGAGGAGCCAAGAAGGAAGACAGAGTCCACCACAGTAGAGACGGAAAACAGATGAGTGGGGAAGGAGAGGCACGCGGAGGGAGAGACACATGCTGGCAGGGGTAAGTTCTTCATGCTCGGAACACTGAGCCTTAAGAGGAGTATGCTCATGTCTGGGATTTTCATTCTGCATGATCTAATCGAAATTGAAGACCGGTAACCTAGCATAATTTTCTAACCGTGGAAAGGATTCCGGTGATATCATCCCCCAAATTGAAACCAAATAGAAAGACTCCCAACAACCCAATTTATTTCTCTGCGTAGCTGCGTTTCATGGTCCTCACAGACTCTAAGCTAGTTTCTTCTTTCTTTCTTTTTTTTTCTTTTTTTTTGAAAAATCCTCCAAGTCTTTTTTTTTTCCTATTTGTTTTTAATTGTACATAAGAAGAAATTGCCAGTAGGAAGAAAAGAAACAAATGGGCCATTTTGCAACTCAGATAGTCCTTTTTGTCCAGAGCACTTAATTTTTCAACGTCTAAAATATATGTAACAGATGAATATGTTTCCTGTGTCACGTTTTCCGCTGCATTCAGATTCTTGGTTTCTGATTACCCAGAGCTGCCAAATCCTAGTCTTTTGGAGCTAAAATAAACCATCGCCTTGTGCCAGACAGTTGGAAGTAAGGGGGAAGGACAGCAATATTAATTTTTCTTGATAAAATAAGGCAAAGACGTCCTTGTATAAAACTATGACTCTTTGGATAATTTAGAGGATGATGTACCTTTTTCTAATAAACATTTATTTAAAAAAAACCTTAATGACACCATTTTGTTGCCAAAAATAGGGGTCCAGATTTTTACAAAGCTATGACAGTGCTCTTCAGATTTGCAATGGTAATCACTAGCAGGATTTTGAGGTTGAACCTCACCAGATTATATTTCTCTGAGCTACCTGAATTATGACTTTCATGTTATTATAACAAGACTATTCTCCAGGCTGAAATTATAATTTTTACTGTAAACCCCTTCTTTCGGTATTTTATGCTTATCCATTATTTTCTGCACTGCATGTTAGTTTTGGCCCAAAAGGGATTTTCTGGGGAAAGTTTCAGAAATCCATTCATCTATTTTTGACCTGTCCAAGCATGGGGGAAATTAAGGGTTTATACACATTAAGACATTTTTCAGATGCCTTTTGGAGATCTTGGTTAGACTTGTATTTTAAAAATGCAGACATGCTGTGGAAAGCGTGTGGAATGACAAATCCTTGCTTCTTCCTAAGGGGGCAGGGTGTTACAAATGAACTCTCCGGTTACTTAAAATTAGCAGGCTGCATAAACACACTACTGATGGCAGCATCGAGGAGCTCGCTCTCTCTCCCAGGATATTTCTTAAACCTCTACCCAGTGGAAGGCACTGAGGGATAAGGCATTCTAGGGAAAATATGTCACCTACCCTCAAAACTCAGCATTTATTACAAGTTACACGAACCACAACGTTTGGAAAATAACCGTTTAAAGACACACTGTTATTTGATCCCATGTGGTCCAAGTAGGAAGAAAGAAAAAAGAGAAACCTCTAGTTTCTTCTAAACCAGCTTCCATGCATTGTCTTTAAACTAAAACCTATTTCCAGATATACATGTGTATAAAATGGTATATATGTATATGTGAATATATATATATATAAAGATGTATCCATGTATATATGCCTTATGCATACAAAAAGTATCTACGTGTATATATATGTAAAGATATGTACAAGTATACATACCTTATGCATACAAAAGATACATACATGTATATTTCCTATACACAATGTATGTGAAATCTGTATAAATAATCCACATAAATGCATCTATGAATATTAATCTATTAAAATGTGAATAAAGTAGGCATCAGTAGATACACACATATGCATATATAGAGTATGAGTGGTCTGGTTGGCTCACTCAGTGGAAGACGTGATTCTTGATCTTGGAGATGCAGGTTCGAGCGCCATGTGAGGGTGTAGAGATTACTTCACGTGTGAGTGTGAAATAGGTAAATAGATACCTCACCATATGTGGATCTACATAAGGATACATATGCACATATACAAATATACATATATGTATACAAAACAGAGACAGACATTCATATATATATAAATTCATATAAATAATCTGTATAAATAAATCTATAGAAATAGATCTAAAATCTAGATAAAATAGACATTCATATATTATATAAATTCACATAAATAGATAATCTGCATAAGTAAATCTATAGAAACAGATCTAAAATCTAGATAAAATAGACACTCATATATTATATAAATTCACAAATAGATAATCTGTGTAAGTAAATCCATAGAAATAGATCTTAAATCTAGATAAAATAGACATTCATATATTATATAAATTCACATAAATAATCTGTATAAGTAAATCTATAGAAATATATCTAAAATCTAGATAAAATAGACATTCATATATATATAAATTCATATAAGATAATCTGTGTAAGTAAATCTGCAGAAATAGATTTAAAATCTAGATAAAATAGACAGACCTATCTCTGTATAATATATAACATGCATACATAAGCTTGCCTGTGTATCTATATAAAGATATATATGATACATATGAATAAACATATACTAAACAAGATTATTTGTATTTCCATAATCGTACGGAATCTGTAATCTGTGTAACTAAATCTAAATCAACAAATTTTAAATCTAAATCAAATGGATATGAATAGGTACACACAACTACATATATAAAAGTTACATACACTACACATGCACAGATACACAAACGTGTGTATATGACAGCGAGATAGCAAAGATACACTGTCCTGTGATCCCTGTGTGCTCCACCACACACGAACTCGATACCCGTGATGAATTCCTGGATTCCTATAAAACACGATGAAATGCAATATAGAGAAGGAGCCGTGGGCTGGGGGAGCATGGGGAGAGGTCGGTAAGAAGGCACAAGAATTTCAGGTACATGACGAATACAGCCTGAGGACCTAGTGTACAACACAGGGACTCTAGCTGATAACACAGTGTTGCCTCATTGAAATTTGCCAAGAGAGCAAAAAAAGGGAAAAAAGAAAAAGAGAGAGAGAGAGAAATACGCACAGTGATGGGTGTGTGCATTCAGCAGAAGGGGGGACATTTTCACAATGTGCACGTGCATCAAATCACTGTATCCTACAGTTTTATATGCTGATTATAACTTACTGATGCTGAGATGAAGAGGAAGAGGAAGAGGAGAAGGAGGAGAAGCTCCTTGGAGCTGGTCCCTGGCTGCGAGGCACCTGAAGACCCTGATGCTACGTGGGGAAGGAGGACAATGGAGAAGCCAGCCTCCACCCCCAGCCATGCTCCATGCTCCACGGCTCCCGCCCCTCCCCTCTGGTGGCTGTGGTCCTCCCCTGCCCAACCCCTGGTTCCCATAGACAGCCTCCAAGGTGTAGCCCCCAGATTCTGCACGGCCCCTTTCCCCGGACCACAGCCTGAAGTCTTCATCAACTCTTCCCAGACTTCCCCAACCTACTGATTTGCTGACAACCAGAACCCACACACTTGCCCAGCACTGAAGGCACATCATGGATGCCTGTGATGTCCTCACCTGCAAAGATGTGCACATTTCCACCACCATCTGAATTTCTGGCACAGGATTGTACCTGTCTTCCTATTTCTGGGAGATCAGCGCTTTCCCTCTGTGCAGCTGGTGTCCATCCTGCAGACATGCCATGAGGGGTTTAGACCAATTTCTGTTAGGGCCTGGGGTCCTCTCAACGCGCTTATGTTGAACCTCTCACCCCCCCCCCAAGACCTCAGAATGTGAGGGTGTTGGGAAACAGGGCTGCTGCAGAGGTGATTAATGAAAATGCCATCATGAGGGTGGACCCTACTGCAATGTGACTGGTGTCCTTGTAAAAGGGGGAAATTTGAACACAGGCTCAGAATATCATGGGAAGTTTATGCCATTAAATAGAAGACCCAAGGCCACGTCTGTGAGTGCAAGAACCTGAGCATGGAATCTGCCTTCCTCTTGGAAGGGGGAACATGCCCAAAACAAAATGGAAGGAAAGGGGAGGCAGAAACGTGACTTTCATGCCAACACATGTTTGGAAAGGATGTAGACAGTAAGAACGTAGCATGTTCATCTAACACAAAAGGATGATGGGCCTCAAAGCAACATACCAACACGGTGACCCCTGGGTGTTTGCACCAGGTTTGTTGACTGAAATTTTCCCTCCAGGGTTAGCAAGGCCCCCGATGGCAAAGCATCAGAATGCAGGAATATTAAAGACGTGGGAAGTCGACGTCCTCACCACGTCCCTTGTAAAGTCTCCCTAAGAAATCATGGACTATGCACTCAGATAGTCCTGGTCTGATGGCGAGGAGGGGGAGACCTTTGTTACTGGACAGCAGGAGACCAGCAACACAAGGGGACGAAGCCTCACAAAGGAGGGATGGTATGGCTGCTTGCCTTGAGGAGCTGAGAACAGCTGTGGAAAATCTCCTCTGCTTCCTTTATCGTGATGAGCACGGAGCAGTGCACACGATTGTTGAATCACCCTATTGCACACCTGAAACTAATACAACAACACACATTAACCGATGTTAATTGGTTAATTGTAATTAACAATTCCACATTAACCATGTGGAATGAAAATGAGAAACTTAATTAAAAAAATGAAACAAAACAAAATAAAACAAAATAGGCTTCCTGAACCCCTCTTGACTGATGCTTGGGTGGAAAAAAAGAAACCCAAAACAACACAGGATATCTCTCCCACCTGGTGATTGCTATTACCTTTCCTTAATCCTCTGCGAAATTAGGAAGACCTGCCCTCCGTTTCCCCAAACCACACTGAGCCCTTGATTGTGGGAAATCATCTAAGAAACTCCTCTGCTTGGCCGTCCCGCATGACAGAGCATCTTGCCAAGTTCCAAATGGGCCCCTGCTCTGCATTCAGAATTTAGAGCCCTCGGGACTTTCCCAGAACAAATGCAGACTTTTTCCAAACAAAATGTCTTCATTATTCTGGACTAAACTTCTGAATTTATTGTAAGAAAAGAAAATCCAATTTTTCAGGGTTGGTTTTTTTCTTTTTCTTTTTTCTTTCTTTCTTTTCTTTTCTTTCTTTTTTTTGGACAGTTAGGATTACTGTTTCTTGCATTGTTACAAACGTTGCTATTTCCTTTGGGGACAAATTATGTATAATGTGAGCCTTGAGACTAAGACAATATTACACAATGCTTCATTTCTTGAGGAATTTGCCAAGTCTTTGCCCAGATGATGAGGCTGTTCTTTTCACTGGAGACATTCTGTGGCCCAAAAAGACACGAAGACGCATTCTCAATTGCTAAGTGCTTCATTTGGCATCCGTGGAGGTGCAGAGAAGCTGGCACACACATCAACAAACTGACTTTTCACGGGCTCCGGGGGTTTCCAAGGTACTCATGGGGTCTTGAGGTTCAGCCTCTGACCGAGACTAGAATTGTCCTCAGTTTCCTCTGAGTGAAAATCCAGGATCTGCTTGGATATGTTCAGTGATGAGAAACCCACCCCCTCCTTAAGAAGCCATCTCAGGGGTGCCTGGGTGGCTCAGTCCATTAAGCATCTGCCTTTGGCTCAGTAATGATCTCAGGGTCCTGGGATTGAGCCCCACAGTCAGCTCCTTACTCAATGGGGAGTCTGCTTCTTCCTCTCCCTGCCCCCTCCTGCATTCTCTTTCTCTCTCACACACACTCTTTCAAATAAGTGAAATCTTGAAAAATGAAAGAGGGAAGCCATCCCATTCTTGGACAGCTCTGGCTTGACACGTCCCTCCTTCATGTGGATCTGAAATTGGTCTCCCAGGTGCCTGTCCTCCTGGGTGTCTGTGCCTTCGACTGCAAAGGACAGATTGAATGGCTCTTCGTGTGGCCAACTTTCAAATATTTGAAGGCAAACATCACGTCCTTTTCTAACTACTCCTTGCCTGGGAGGTTTTTACTTTGGGGACCGAATACCTCCAAATACTCTCCAAATACAGAGAATTCCAAAAACGGTCAGGATCACCATCGCACTGTCTTCTCCATATCCAGTTTCTGTGTGATTGGCTGCCAGCCCAAGATCCTTCTCCAGGTGGCACTTGACCAGCTCAGGACAAAAGGGGGCCATTTATTGGGGTCAGAGATCACATTTGTATCCCTGGCAACCATGTCATGCATTCACATATGTGTGCACACACACCTTACGCATTCATGTGCACACACATACATGTACATATACACACATTAAATATCCCCTCAACAAGAATCTTCAGTGTCCTTTACGTGCCCTCATGATAAATCTTATCTCTTTCTCTCCATCCTTCCATGATAATGTTTTTGTTAGGAAGAAGATGGATTTTAACTCCAAAATATCGATAATTATAATAAGTGTAAACTGGCTGAATGTTCCTTAAAACACAGAGATCATCAACCTAGATTTAAATAACATCATGATATGCTGCCTAAAAGAGACACATCTAAAATATAAGGAAACAAAGTGCAAACATAAATAGTTGAAAAAAAACCATATAGTGCATCCTTATTGTTTACAGATTGTGTTTCTGCAAATTCACCTCCTTGATAAAATTTAATTGTACCTCCAAAATCGATACTCACAATGGGTTCCTGCTTATTTGTGAATATGGACCGAGCAGTGGACTATTTAAGCCACGCAACACACCCACTCCCCACTGAGGACAAGCAAGCCTACCCACTGTCTCCTTTTTTAGTTCTCACACTGTAAACAACTGTCCTTTTCTTGGTCTGTTTAGTGTCATAATTCTCACACTTTGGGTGCTTTTTCTTGGAAATTTTGCTGTTTAAAATGGCACCTGAGCATAGTGCTGAATTACCGTCGACTGATCCTAAGTGTAAGAAGGCTGAGGTGTGCCATACAGAGAAAATGAGTGTGTTAGATGATCTTCATTCAGGCATGAGTTCTAGTACTGTTGGCTACAAATTAACACTGATGAATCAACAATATAGACTCAATAAGGTGTCTTTAAAGAGAAAGACACATAAAATTATGTTTTGATCACTTAATGAAATTATTGTGGCAGAATGCCCACAGAAACAGAACCCTGTTATTTCCTGTAGGATCAATGTTTCCATACTTAACTCATTCAATGTGTAGGGACTTTATAGAACACATCTACCATAAATAGTGACAATTTACTACACTAGGCAAATATCAACTAAAAAAAACTAATGAGGATGTATTAGTATCAAAGTAGGACTTAACAAAAATAAATGCTAAAGAGGAGAAAAACTTTTTAATGAAAAAGGACTCAATTCACCAAGAACATAAACAATTATAAACTTGTATGCACTGAATAACAAAGATTCGAAATAGGTAAAGTAAAAATTGGTAAAATAAAAGCACACAAGTCCACAACTTTGGTAGCATATTTTAACATACTTTCTTGGTAGGAGATAGAACAAACATGTCAAAACTCCGTGTACATTTAAGATTTTAATTTTGTTAAATCTTATACCCTGTATTTGCCTAGTGCGTAGATTTATAACTCTATATTTAATAAATACAGAATATTTACAACTTTTAAGCGCCCATGAAACATTTATAAATTTAACCATATGCTGGACCATTAAGCAAATTACTATAAACATGAGAGATTGAAATGATACGAAGTACATTTTCTAGTTCCTGTGCAATTGAGCCAGAAATAAATAACAAAAAGGTAACTAGAAAATCCCATAAGTCTGAAAATTAAGCACTGCACTTTCAAATAACTGGTGAGGCAAAGAGGAAGCCAAAATCAATATTAAAAAGTATTCTGATATGAATGGTAATAAAATATTACCCACTAAACTTAAGAACAGCTTAAGCAGAGTTGTGTGGGAGAATTTACAGGCTTATTATTTTTTTTTATAAAAAGGAAAATGACTGAAAATCATTAAGTTAGGAACCTATCTGAAGAAGTTAGAAAAACAATTACACCTAAAGAAATAATAGAAATTAATGAATTACATAATAAACGTAACACAGAGAAAATCAACGGAACAAAATTGGTTGTGTGAAAGACTGATAAAAATTATATACACTGACAGGATTTACCAAGAAAAAAATAAAAGATAGAATAGACATTAAAAAATGATATCAGAAGAAGGATGTACCTATAAATCTCATATTTTAAAAATAAGAATATTTTTTTAAAAACCTTATGCCAAAATTAAAAACTTAGATAAAATGGACATGTTTTTAGGAATAAAAACATAAATTAAAGACATGTACTGTATAATTTAAATTTTTCCCACAAGGAAATTGCCAGGTTCAGAAATCTTTTATATTTAACAAAGATAAAAGTGTATTTAAGAAATATTTAAGGAAGGACAAAAATGCCAACTTTATACAAACTCTTCCAGAATTTCCAAGATGGAATGCTTCCTGAACTCATGTTTATGAGGCCAAACCAGAGAATTATTAAAAAACAGCTTGCAGGTCAGTTTCATTTATGAACAAAAATGAAAGCATTAGGAAATTAAATCTAGAAATGTCTGGATTTTTTTTTTTAAAGGGAAAACAGGGACGCCTGGGTGGCTCAGTGGGTTAAAGCCTCTGCCTTCCGCTCGGGTCATGATCTCAGAGTCCTGGGATCGAGCCCTGCATCGAGCTCTCTGCTCATTGGGGAGCCTGCTTCCCCCTTTCTCTCTGCCTGCCTCTCTGCCTACTTGTGATCTCTCTCTCTGTCAAATAAATAAATAAAATCTTTTAAAAAAAATGAAAAATAAAAAGGAAAAACAAAGGAATAGCAAGTTGGGTTTATTCCCACAATGCAAGTTTTATTAAGCCTTTGGGGAAACAAAATCAGTGGAATTCATCATGTTAGCAGAATAAAAGAGAGGGAGAAAAACCATAAGGTAATCTCAATAAATGAGAGAAAGGAAGTGGCAAATTTTGACAAAATTTTTATGATTTTAAAAACCACTTGCAGCGTATGAAATGAAATATGTTTAAATTGATATTTGAAAGGAGGCAAAGATGCCCATTATTACTACTTCATCAGTCTTGTACTGGAGTTTCCATCCAGTGCAATAAGACAAGAAAAAAATAATGGAGGGAAGGAGAGAAAGAAGGAAAGGAAATTGTTTACAAATAATATGATTGTATACATAAAAATGTCCAGATCGTTTTACAAGTCAACTATTAGAATTAATTATCTGTTTAACAGGTTTTCTGGATGCTAGATCAATCTAAAAACTCAACTGTGTTTCTACTAGTGGCAAAAATCAATTAGCAAAGAGCACTTGTAAAAGATATAATTTTATAATTTACTTGGGTATGCAAAGGTCAAATACACTGTACATTGGTAAGAGTTTACCCAGAATACTGCAAAATATTAAAAGGAATAAGGGGTGACTTACACAAATTTAAGAATTCACTATATTCATAGATGGGAATGTTTGGTATTATACGGATATCCATTCTCCCCAAATCATCTATAGATTTAATGCATTAGTAATCTAAATTTCAACTTGCAGTTTCTGAAAATTAACAAGCTGCTTCTAAAATTCACCTAAACACCCCAAAGGCTGTGGCTTACGAAGCGTACTCTCAAAGGACAAGGCAGAAAAACATTTTGTTTCGATATCAGGAATTAATATAAAAGCACTGTTATTATTTTTGAAGACCTTATTTATTTATTTGTCAAAAAGAGAGCGCACAAGCATGGGGAGTGGCAGGCAGAGGGAGAAGCAGGCTCCCCACTGAGCAGGGAGCCTGATGTAGCACTTGATCCCAGGACCCTGGGATCATGACCAGAGCCGAAGGCAGATGCTTCACCCACTGAGCCACCCAGGCACCCAAAACGCACTGTAATTAAAATAGAATTGGCACAAGAGTGGAGAGATGGGTAGAACCATATATGGACAGTTTTACAAAGGCGACATTCAGGAATGGTGGGGAGGATGGGGGGTATTTTAATTAATAACCCTGGAAAGCTTTCTATCCATTCAGAAGAAAAAAACAAGCCCAACTTGACCTCAATCTCAGACCCTGTTCAAAAATAAATTGCAAGACCGTTATCAGTTTAAGGGTCAAGGCAAAGCGATATTTCTTGGTGTGGACTGAAGTTCTGTGCCCCCTCACCCCCACCAAATTCTTATGTGGAAGCCCTACCTTCTCCCACCGGATGACGTGGTATTTGGAGGTGGAGATTTGGGGACGTACTTATGGTTCGATGAGGTCCCCATGATGTGATTAGGGTCCTTGCAAGGAGAGACACCCCAAAAACATGGTCTGTCTGTGTGTCTCTGCCATGTGAGGACAAATCCAGAAGGAGGAACCAAGCCTCTTGATCTTAGACTTCCAGCCTCCAGCACTGTTGGAAATAATTTCTATCACCTGTTGTGGCTTTTTGTTATGACACCGAGGACAGCCTCAAGCATTGCTTTTTAAAAATAATGACATAGAAGGACATCTTCCTGGTTTGGGGGTCGGCGGCTGGTGCGGAGACAAACATTTTTTTAAACGGGGTCGAAAAGGTAGTAACCAAGAAGGAAAAAAAAACATGTGTTGGATTACAGTAAACGGAGGACTGTCTGTTTATTAAGGATGCCTTTTAAAAGGGCGAACAAGCCACAGAACGAGAGAAAATATTTGCAAAATTTGTAATTGGTACAGTGCTTGCATTCCGACGAAAAACCAGTAAGAACTCAGTCCGATGGGGGAAATGGGCATAATTCTTGACCTGAATTATGCATTCCAAAGGATTCCTGTCCTTTACAGTGAATGTTCTTAAAAAGCCCAGGGGACCGATGTCATCAGGTAACTCAGTTGGACCCCAGGTGGGAGAGCCAACTCCTTCTTGGCTCGAGCACTGTGACTTCATTTAATTTGCAGGTGGTTCTTGCCTGGATTCACGGTCTCGCTATTCTCTGGAAACAAAAATGGAAGACGTGGTCTAGCGATATTGGGATCATCCGCCCCACAGCTTTGCACGGGACCATGGACAGGAAGCCAGTGGCTTATCTTCCCAAATAGAGAAGATGCTTCTGTTCTTCTTTTCATTGTCTCTGTAGAGCTGGGTCCAAAATTAAATGAAGGGATGTGCTGAGATCCTCCTAACGGAGCAAGTGTGAGGTCCTCACTTGGGGGCAGTCCTTGAGAGATTTGTGCCACACAACAGTGTTGGGGTTTGCCATGGGCCATGCCATCGCATAATGGTGCCATCAAATGTGGGCATGCAAAATAGGCATCGTGTGTGTCTGCTAAGTGGCAATTAAGTCATCTCCACAGATCACTGGGGACATGCACCTGCTGCCTTAGGAAATCATTGTCAGCCAACAAGATTTATTAAATGCCTCTGCACGCACAGTGCCGGTCGAGAGGATGGGATGCATCCCAAAGTAAGAAAATCCCTCTTCGTTACGGAGTGCCCTTCAACCCCCCGGGCTTCGTCTGCGACTTTGCAATGGGCACCAACGAAATCAGCAGATCCCCAGCCTACCATTAAGTCCAACGTGGGAGCCACCATGGGGCCCCCCTTCGGGATACAAACCTCATCTCTGTCTGCCCATTTAAAATCCACATTTTATGGGGTTCGTCCACACAGCGGGGAGCTTGTCGGGGCTGGCGGGGAGCGGATTGGCCAATAATTCTAATTTGCCCCAGATGGGGAGGGACTTGCTTTCGCTGTCTCTGTCCTAGCCAATGTATGCACACCTGCTCTCCTCTTCATGTTAGTGCATGGGGTTTCTGAAGGCAAGTGTTGTGTCTACCCTAAGTAGTTCTGGGTCCAGAGACACCACGCCTCAGGGCTTGGACAGACGCAGCAAATACATAGGAGATGCCCTGGCACAAGGATGCCATACGGGACTCCAACAAACTCAACTTTTAAAGAGATTTCTCTAATTGGGCGCCTGGGTGGCTCAGTCGTTAAGTGTCTGCCTTCGGCCCAGGTCAGATCCCAGGGGCCTGGGAATGAGCCCCACATCGGGCTCCCTGCTCAGCAGGAAGCCTGCTTCTCCCGCTACCATTCCCTCTGCGTGTGTTCCCTCTCT
>CM053612.1:101138918-101171737 GCA_028646535.1 Procyon lotor
CTCCAAAACCCCTATGACACGTATCGGGCAGCAAGCTCCATGGGAGGGGAGCACATACCTCTCAGAGGCAGCCTCCTTAGCTACGTAGACAAGCAAAGCCCAGTGTAGGCTGCACCCTGGACAAGGCCATTTCAATCGCTTGCAGCCATTTCTGCCCAACATCATCGTAAATTTGCAGTTGTCCAGAAGGGAAGAAGCAGGAATCCACCTTCCCCGTGACTCTACCTGAGCCCACAC
Source organism: Procyon lotor (assembly GCA_028646535.1). Taxonomy (NCBI): domain Eukaryota; kingdom Metazoa; phylum Chordata; class Mammalia; order Carnivora; family Procyonidae; genus Procyon; species Procyon lotor. The sequence continues at coordinate 101,139,156 of CM053612.1, forward strand.
CGTGCACCACCAGCACCATCCCTCTGTCTCTGCCCCGGTGGGGATACCCACTTAACTCAATTCTCCACTCTCATTAAGCCATATGCAAGAATCCATTTTCTTTTAAACCAGTAGAGTTTCCTTGTGAAAGAACTCACGTTTGTATTGGCCAGTGCAAGGAGTGCTATCATTTTGGCAGTCATGTTGTTACTATAAATGAACATGCTCTACCGCACATGTGTAGGCTCGATGGGGAAAGAAAGGAACGAAATTGCATAAAGCATTATTATAACCATGTAAAAGTCATGTTCAAAGCCTGCGGAGACTGTAGAAATATTGAAACAAAGGGCTCATGAGAAGAGTATTTCAGGGCGAATATTTTTCCATGACGCTTATGGACCCATTGATTCTGTGTTCCTCCTTTTCCATCTCTCTGGTGTCTGTCTCTGTCTCTCTTGATTTCTCTCTGCCACTATCTCTTTCTCTCCCCATCTCTGTGATATTTTTCCCCATGCCTCCCCATCTGCACAGCCACACCAGGCACCCAATCAGCAGCTCACGGTGCCCTATCACTCAGCGGAAGAATATATCCTATTAGGACTACTGATCTTCTCTAACACGTGACTCACATATGCAATGTGTAGGCCCAACACCCGTGTGCACGCTCAGCAAATGTTGTCACTTCAAATGCAATCTCAAAAACACCCCCCAAAAAAAGCCACGGTGGCCTTTCCTCTTGCTTTCTTCTACCTTTAATGCACGCAACATTAGCCAGTAAAGTCCTTGGAACATCACCAGACTTCCCTCTCCTTTACTCTCCCTTTGTTTTATTTTCTATAATATTGAAGTCTTATGAAATCTGTGCATGCGTGTCAGATCTAAACACCGATTCAGCAAATACAGTTGAAAGTCTGATGTGGCACTGCCAACCCACTACCCCAGCCCGGGGATGGCTGCAGTCTACATTTTGACATGCTCTGGTTTGCCTTTGTGTCTTCGTAAGAAGAGCAGGAAATGGGACAGGGATTCTGTTCTGTGTCTTTGCTGGAGATCAGCAGGGCTCTCTGTTGAAGGTCCTCCCCCAGCAGGTGCACAGGGTAGGAGGGAGGGACTGGGCAGAAGAGAACCCATCCCAAAGGGCAGGGGGACCTCGGAAGCTGAGGTTCTGAGGTTCTGAACCCCAGACCATACTCCCTTGTCCCATCAGACTTCACTTGGAAAAACACAAACTGAACAATGACATTATTGACAATTTCAAGATGGCGACTCCCTAGGACCAAACCCCAACATGGACGCCTTCTGAGTGTGGGGTGTCTCACTCACCATGAAGTCAGCCCCCAAGGTTCCTCCAGGAACCTCTGTAGTCAAAGTGTCTGGAAGAAAACTGCCAGAACTTCCATCGAGACAAGCCAAAGACAGGAAAGAACAGGCGAGACCGCCCAACACTTCCCAAGGAAGGCAGGGAATAAAAGTAAGGTGACCAAGGTCAGCAGAGACTCAGTCCACTGACTCATCTCACGTCCAGGGAGAGTTCTGAAACCATTTCAGCAAGTGTGCAGAATAAACAGATTTGGGAACATGCTCATCACCTGCAGGACTGACAAGGATGACTTGGGAATGGGGTCTAGCTCCAACTTCTCGCCTTGTCTATGTTCCTTTGAAGGGAATGCCAGTGCCCTGGCTTTGCCACAGTCAGGAAGCAGCCTCTCAGGGGACAAGTGTTTAGGGTCAGAAACCGGGCAAGTGGTCCTCCTCCTGTGTCTACACGAGTTTATGCAACCCAGAAAGGACTCTTGGAGAAGAGATCCATAAGTGTCCGGATGCGGAGAAAACAGTGTGTCCGGAATATGTACGGATAGCGATTAATTCTTCCACATTGTTTTAAAGGTTAAATTTGAATTTAAACTTAAATATTAAGTTTGGGGCACCTGGTATCTCAGTCAGTTGAGGGTCCAACTCTTGGCTTCAGCTCAGGTCGTGATCTCAGGGTCCTGAGACTGAGCCCTGCAGTGAGCGCCAATGTCCAGAGAAGTAAGGAATCTTCTCTCTCCCTATCCCTCTACCCCATCCCTCACCTCCAAAACAAAGAAATAGGGACGCCTGGGTGGCTCCGTTGGTTAAGCCTCTGCCTTCAGTCAGGGCTCAGGTCATGATCCTGGAATCCCAGGATCAAGTCCCACATCAACTCTCTGCTCAGTGAGAAGTCTATCTTTCCCTCTGCCCCGCAACCCCCTCTCATGATAGTTTTCACTCTCTTTCTCTCAAATCAATCAATCAATCAATAAAATCTTTAAAAAAATAAACAAAGAAATAAAAAAAAAACAAAATTAAATGTTAAGGGTTTTTTTGATTACTTCAGTCTTTTGGGGCACCTGGCTGGCTCAGTGAGTCGAGCATACAGCTCTTGATTTTGGGGTTAGAAGTTTGAACCCCACATTGTGTGTAGCAGTATTTTTTAATAAATAAATAAATAAATAAATAAATGTTTTTCCATAAAGAACACAAAAGGGACAATGTCCACCCACCTAAAGTAAAGTCGATACCACTTATGTGCCTCTATGTTCCCCGTATGGGAACACAAAAGGCACTTCACCTTGAAGGGGAAAAATATCACCCCAGAGGGGTGGATGTTTCTTGTCAAAGTGAGAGTCCCCCTCATGAATAATTGGTTGTGGTCCATGCATTTGCTACTCAAGGACTGTTTCAACATTTCTGTGTCCAGAAATGGAAACACCTGGTAGGAGTAGTCTTTCCTTTTAATCCCGGCTTGGGTGCATTGAGCTCTCCAATCTGTAGGGAAGTAGGAAAAGAAGGCAAATATTCACCATCCACAAGAGAGGTGTCTTATCATGCACTCTCTTATCAAACCTGGTTATAAGCCCCAGTGTGAGCACTGTCCCTAGGACGGGAACTTCTATGTTACTCCGAAAGCTTCGCCTCAGGTTATGGCCAAATGCATAGACCAACAACTATGGAAGCAAACTATCCACGGACACAGGAAATGGCATGCAAACTAGCTCCAGACGGAGAAAAGTCTTCATCCACTCATGCATCAGGTATTACACAAACAAAAGCAATCAGGACACAAAGCTAACAGAAGAAAGAAAATAATGAAGATTTGAACAGAAATAGAGAATAAACACAGAAGAAATCAATGAAAGCAGAAATTGGTCTCTGAAAAAATACCAAGAAAATGGACAAAGTGTCGGTATAATTGACCAAGGGGGGGGGGGGCGGGGGAGAAGACTCAAATTACTAAAATCAGAAATGAAAGACAGGGAATCACTACCAACATGACAGAAAGGAAAATATTATAAGGATTGTACAGTGGACAATGGTGGGCCAAAAACCAGATGACCTGGATACAATGTGGGAACTTCCACAAAGACCCAGGCTGCTAGAACTGACTCGAGAGGAAACAGAAAACCTAAACAGACCTATAACATGTAAAGAGATTGAGTTAACAATCCAAACAACAACAACAAAACTTCTCTGTGAAGGAAAAACCCAGCGCCGAGCAGTCTTACTGGTGAATTACAGTACATATTTAAAGAATTTACACCAACTGTTCATAATCGCTTCCAAAAATATTAAGAGCCAGCAATCTTGAAAAAGGAGCACAATGTCAGAGGATTTGCACTTCCTGATTTTAGCATTTATTAAAAAGTTTTAGTAATCAGGACTGTGTGGGTTTTCACACACAGTATATACAGACCAATGGAACAGAGTGGAGACCCCAACATTAAGCCCATATATTATGGTTCATTGTCAGCCAAAAAGGGTGCCAAGACAATGCAATGGTGCTGGGACAACTGTACATCAAGAAGACGAAAAAGAATAAAGTTGCATCCCCACCTCAGAGGATATGTGAAGAGCAAAATGTAAGAGCAAAAATTATAAAACTCTTAGAAAAAAAGCATTAGGTGTACGTCTTTATGCTCTTGGATTAAGTAGTGGCTTCTTAGCTCTGACACCAAAAGCAGAAGCAATCAAAGTAAGAAATAGGTCATTTTGGACTTCAGTTAAGCCACAAACTTTTGTGCTTCTAAAGACACTGTCAAGAAGGTGAAAAGAAAACCCACAGCATGTGCAGTGATATTTGCAAGTTGTATATCTGATATGGACCTTGTGTCCAAAATATGTAAAGAGCAGCAGCAACTCAACAATGAAAAGGCAAATGAGCTAGTTGAAAATTGGGGCAACCGTGTGAATAGACATTCCTCCATAGGACACATACAAAGTGCTGATAAGCATATGAAAACATGCTCAGCCTCATACTTGGGTGGAGAAATACTAATCAGAATTCCACTACGATGCCGCTTCACATCGCGAGAATGTGTGTCCTCCAAAAGGGAGACAAAAAGAAGCATCGTTAAGGATGTAGAGAAAATGGAAGTCCCATCCATTGCTTGCAGGAATGTAAAACGGTGCAGTTCCTTTGGAAAATGGTCAATTCCTTTAAAGGCTCAACATAGAGTTCACGTAAGACTCAGCAATTCCTCGGCTGGGTGCCCACCCCCCCAAGGGAACAGAAGTATCGTGTCCCTACATAGAAGCGTTATTCATAAGGCACCAAAACATGAACACAACCCAAATGTCCACGAGGCGATGGATGGATAAACAGAATGGGGTCTATCCAGGCACAGAAGGGCCATGAAAAGGGGGCAAATCTCTGACACCTGCTACCCCATGGATGGACCTTGAAAACGTGATGATGCTCAATGAGAGAAGCCAGACACATACGACCCGGTGGTGTACGATGTCATTTATATGAAATATCCTGAATAGGAGAAATCTATTAGAAAGTCGATTAGGGGTTAATTGGATCTAAGGAACATCTGGGGGGTTGTATTTAAGGTGACTGCTTAATGGATCCTGAGGTCTTTTTGCAGGGTGGGTTGAGGGTTGAGGAAAACATTCTGGAATGGGATCTTGGTGATGGTTGCACAACGTTGTGAATATACTAAAAAAGGTGAATCTTAGGGTATGGGGGTTGTATTGCAGTAAAGAAATAAAAAAACTAAATTTATACAAAAAGTTTTACGAGATGATGCACGGCTTTCTGCCTGAGAACGTAATTAGTTAGGTCATTAGAACACATTAGCGTGGAGTTCTCAAATAACCCAGAACACGCCTCTCAGGTTTCTGAATCCAAATCCAGAAATACGATACGCCGTAAAGCAAAAGTGTCGCCGTGCAGTTGAGGACAGATGAAGTTTCAGTGCCCACCCAGGCAGACCCAACCTTTGTGTCAGCACAAAGCGTCAGGAAGATTTTAAAACAAAGGCCCTCATGTCGGGGGGTCGGGGGGTGGTCGGTTCCAGTCTGGCTGCAGACTTGTGTCCCTCTCAGGTTCTGACCGCCTGGACATTGAAAATAAGTATCCCATATGTGCCATTTCCCCCTGGGGCCAAGCGTTTGGAAAAACCTATACTTAGGAACCGCAGACACAAAGAGTGACACGTCCCTGAAGGAGTTTTAGCTTTGTTTTCTGAAAACTGGTCTCCAAGGAAATACATATACATTATATAATATTTAATATATTTAAATATATATATATTTCCTTGGAAAATAGTCTTTTTTTTTTTTAAGATTTTATTTATTTATTTGACAGAGAGAGAGAGACAGTGAGAGAGTAAACACAACCAGGAGGAGCAGCAGGCAGAGGGGAAGCAGGCTCCCTGTTGAGCAGAGGGCCCGACCCGGGGCTCAATCCCAGGACCCTGAGATCATGACCTGAGCTGAAGGCAGATGCTTAACCACTGAGCCACCCATGTGCCCGGAAAATAGTTTTATATACACAGAGGCCATGGCTCATCTCTTTCTTTGTTTTTTCTGAAATATCTATTAAGCAGAAACTAACACCGTGTTCTAAGCTGTCATAACCATCAAGGTTCTTAGATCCAGGAGATAAAATATCAGACAGGATGTAAGTGGACACCCCACTCCTCAACCTCTCTGATGCTCAGCCCAGGTCAGAAAGAAGAACCCCAGAGCGACAGCCCGAATATTAGGAGCCCAGGACCATATACATATGCCCACAGGTGGGGACCCCAAGAACCGAGGAGGCTGTGTGAGTGTGAGTAACAGTCCTCAAAGATTCTGGGCTCTAATGTTTCAGAGCGGACCCTCCTGTGCAAATAGGGAACGTGCAGATGTGAATAAGTGAAGGATCTGAGCTCATCCTGGATCAGGGTGGCCCTAAATCCAAGGACAGGTGTCCTTATAAGAGAGAGAAGAGGAGACACAGACACAGAGGAGAAGCCACGTGAGGACAGAGGCAGAGATGGGAGGGATGTGGCCACCAGTCCAGGGACGCCTGGAGACCCAGAAGGTGGAAGAGGTGGGAAGGACCCTCCCCTGGAGCCTCAGGAGGGAGCCTAGCCTAGACCTCGGGGGCCCTGGCCCGCCTGGACCTCGGGGGCCCTAGCCCGCCTGGATCTCAGGGGCCCTGCCCTGCCTGTATCTCAGGGGTCCTGTCCTGCCTGGATCTCAGGGGCCCTGCCTCTCCTGGATCTCAGCATCCCTGCCCCACCTGGACCTCAGGGGTCCTGCCCCGCCTGGACCTCAGGGGTCCTACCCCGCCTGGATCTCAGCATCCCTGCCCTGCCTGGATCTCAGGGGTCCTGCCCCGCCTGGATCTCAGGGGTCCTGCCCCGCCTGGATCTCAGACTCTGGTCTCCTGCTCTGGGACAGGACGGATCTCTGTTCACCTGAGCCACTGAGCATTTGGCAATGAGTCTTGTCTTCCCCAAGACACCCATCCACCGTCCCCGTGAAAACAGGTTCTGCCGCGAGTCAGCAAGAGGACAGGATCTCAACTTCCTTTCAGGTGTGTCTTACTGGCATCTCTGTCGGGAGAGAAGAAGGAACCGAGAGCAGATTGGTGGACACAGAGGAGCTGTGGGTGTTGTTTGTAGCGGCTCGGCCAACGGAACTCTCAACTCGGAGTAAATTGGTCTTGTTCCCAGTGGTCTTCTAAGACTTCCATAACCAGTATGTTATGTTATAACCATAACCTGACTGCTTACTTGGCATTTCGTATCACATGATGCTTGCCAGGACCTCCTAGAAAAGCCTGGGGATCTGCAATCTACCTGCATGGACTCTTCCTTACATGTCGTGTCCGCAAGGCCGCAAGGCCGCCCAGATGCCACGGGGACCTGGCTTGGGGGAACTATTAGCAGCCCCTCGGATCCTCCTTGGATGTGCTGGTGACGCGTTTGCTGCGCTGCTCTGCGGGGGCCTCCCTTACCCCCCAGGAGTGCGCACAAACCACCTGCCTTGCGGTTCCCGAGGAAATGACCCAAACCGTCCACTCTTCTCTGAAATACACCGAGAAGCATGCACGCGTGCACCCAACCGGCAACGTCCTCGGGGGCTTTTGTATTTGCCCCCGTGCAGGGACGCTCCCGTCATTTCGGACGTCGGGTGGCAGAAGGATGACAAGTGCGACATCCTTGCCTCAAAAAGCATGCCGTGCACAGGAGGTCGCTGGTGGGGGGAGGCCGAGAGGAAGGGTCAGGGGACAGGGAAAAAAGGTTGTTCTCACCTTCTTCCACCCGGTGGTGGGAAGACATAGGCTTTAGCAGTGGTGGTGGCATTAAGGAATTCCCTGGAATGAAGGAAGACACACAATCTTGGGTCTCACACACACACACACACGCACACACACACTCTCTCTCAAATTGTATAATTAAAAAACGGGGAACGTTAACAAGCCCGAGACATCGCTGGCAAAGCAGGATCTTTTACGTCTGTGACAAATAGCCGAGTCCGTTCAGCACTAAACACACTGAGCTGCCTTCCTCTAATTTCCATTTGGTTCAACTGATTTCATTTACTGGGGCGGCTTCCACCTTCGGAGTCTAGCGTTCCTGTCCAATACCTGCTAAGAGGACCACCCGGACGAGCGGGAATTTCACACGTCATTGCCGGGCCCGGTACGTGCCCCGCCTTCTGCCATCACGGGGGCGCGGGAATTTCCACGCACCGACTTTACGCGTCAAGCAAATCGGCCAAAACATGAGGTCGTGCTCCATTTAACTCCCTGAATATACAATGTAATTTTGGTGGGTTAAATGTTTCCACTCTGTGTGTGTGTGTGTGTGTGTGTACATAATACTCCTCTTTTTCAACAACCGCTCAACCCTTCTCCCATCAGAGCCTGTTATGTTTTCGGATAAGTGGTAGTTCGCGGGGGAAAGCGCGTTTGGGGCGACCCTGGATTGTAGTAGGTCAACGTGCAACATGCAGAGAACACGCAGCGCCCACCACACGCGGTGGCTGCCCCAACATTACACCTCAATCCACGCATCTGGGGGACACAAAGCACCCCGCGTCCTGAAGGGATCAGCTCCCGCAGAGCAAACACCTTCCTGGTCCTGCGGGACGGACACCCTTTGGTCGCCGCAGCACGAATTCCCCCAGTAAAGCACATCTTGCTTCAAGCACATCTCCCCCGAGCCTAAGAACGTGGGACAAACGTAGGACCCTGTGTTGGGCAGAGCACACATCTGCCCGGCCTGACAAGGGCAGGCTGTCCTCCGTGGGACCCAGGGGCACGCTTCCCCCCCCCAGGCAGAACACGCGGGACCTGGATTCATGCAGTCCGCCCAGCGCCCCCTCCCCACAGCACTGCTTTACGTTTCTGTGGCTTGCCCGCCCCCAAACGGGGGATCTTGGTCGCCGTTCTCTACACATCTTTCTCGCAGGGCCGTTTCAGGGACGATTGCAAACACACCATGGCTATTTTAACAACGACAGACTCCATCTTTGGCCTTTTTAAATTTTATAGGGACCTGGATCGTTCAAGTCAGCGTCCTTTGATGTGTTCGGCACACGAGAAGGGTTACGTCTCACAGCAAAAACACCCCTAGAGGAACGGCCCGGGAGCAAACTTCACCACACGTGTATATTACGTCTGCAATCCATCCCGTAGAGCCTGTAAAAAAAAAAAAAGGGACGGCACGTTTTATCCTGAATGCTCAGGAAAGTAGGCGAAGTTCAACTATTTTAAAACGTTAAGCTACTTCTGCATGATTGGAATAAACAACATACACAGAGCTACCGAAAAGGGGCTGTGTCACAACTTCAATCAACGGGGACAAAAAAAAAAAAAAAAGGAAGAGATAAATGGTAATCACAAAACACCCTGTGCGTTTACGTGGAAACTAATAAGATTTGGCAATTTACACTCAGCGTTGGTTTTTATTCTAAGAACCTCAACGTTTCAATGAAAGAAATCAGGTCCTGTTTTTTAAAACTCTGGAAAGCATTACGGCTCGGCGTCGACGACCCGCGTTACTACTTTTCTTGGCTCTGCCTCCCTCTGAATGGAGATCCTCATGTGAAATACAAACCACCTTTATTTGCCCGAGTTGGGAGAGCTCCTCCCTGCGTGTGCGGGACGTATGCGCCAGCCGGTTCGCGGCTCTGCGTCCTCCCCAACTGTTTCCTACACTTCCCGTGATTGAATGTGAAAGTCAGACATGGCAGCAGGAGCCCGGGAACCCTGGAAAGGAACCCACGTCCGTGGGAGGCAACGTCCACGTGTTTTCGTGTTCAGTGCATGGGTTTCATTGAAATGCAATGAGAAGGGGTCGTCCCACAGCCCCGCCACCGCCCCATTGTTCCCGAAGGTGTGTCCGTGAGTGCAAGTTAAAATGACTTTTTTCCCCTTAAATGTTGTGTGATGATTCGGCAAACGCCTGCAGCACAACCCACAGAAAAACCAGGAAGGGAATGAAGGCTGAGAGACTTACTTTTTAGGTGCGAGTGTGCCAGGAAGGCCTTGAAGACAGAAGGAGCGAGACTTGTTTCTCTTGAAAGGGATTCGCTACAATTGGCAACAATGTCACAGACTGTGTCAAAGGGAGAGCATCTCTTCAACAAAGTTACACATAGGAACACGTTCGCTGAACAAAGACCTTTAAGGTTATTTTCACCGTCAAGTAACTGCTCTGACATTTGCATGGAGTCCGCAAGGACCCAAACTGGGTGCGTTGACCCCAAAATGCACAAGAGCATTCTGGAAACCCGGGATTGACACGCCAGAGACGGCCACAGGAAACCCGTCAGAGGTCGCATCCCGGGGCCAGACCCAGGTAACACGCGTCTTGGAGGACGTGTCCCTTTGTCAGTGACCTCGGTCCCCGGGGCCCGTACCTGGCAGAGACCCCCTTCCTGCCTTCCTGCAGGACACTACCAGTTTGCAGCAGGGAGCTCTGAGCACGCACGCGTTTTGTGGCATGTGGATAGTCATCGGGGTCATGGAAGAAATAGGACATCTCAGGCTGGACGCCCACGAGCAGAGTCAGGTCCTTCGAAACCCCGTGTGTGGCCAGAAGAGAGGACGGCCAGAAGAGCAGATCCCACAGGAAGGCAGCACCTGGGCCGTGCCGGAAATACCCACCTGCCCGCGGCCTCCCTCCTCCCCCAAATCAACAGCCCCCCGACTGTCCCTCCCCGGCACAGTGTGACCGCCCCTCGGCCGGCTTCATCCATCCCACGTCCGCCCTGTCGCTGTTTCCCCGACATGTGGTTTTTATCGAAGCCGGGAAACCTTCAGAGCCGCTCAGTCGGGTCATTAACTTTCCTTTACATAAGGAGATAAAAAGCACAGGCCAAAAAAATGTTCTCGTTTTGAAAAGTGGATTTCTCTTTCCGTTTATTTGATTCCTTTTTTTTTTTTTCCAAAATGATTCAACCATCATTGCAATGCCGAGGTGGAGAATCCATACACTGTCCAAAGGGGGGGGGGGGAAGAGAAAAAAAATGGAAGCGGAAAACTCGAAGCCAAGGTGCTGGGGCTTCTCGGGAAAGCCTACGCGGTCATCCCAAAACTCGGAGTTCATTCGGAACAGGGGCATTTGGCTTCCTTTTCCCACCTTCTGGGACGATGTGGACCGAGATGGGTCAGAAGCCAGAATAAGGTCCATGCCAACAGCAGCAGCAGAAGCCAGACGCCCCCGGGAACCGGCCCTGGATGCCAACCAGAAACGCGCGCACACACTTGTGCGCGCACACAAAAGGCCCCGTCTGACTTCAGCCGCGGCTCACTCCCCGTGGGTTCCAGTCAGACCCCTCGGGGCAGAGGTGAGAATGTTTCTGAACACGCGAATACAAATATTTATAAGTTTATTTATATCTCCGTTTTACAAGATGTACATTCATACTATATGGGTTGACAAAATACACTGTGTCACTAGAACTAACCGGGAGGGCATTTCGTGTTAAGAATCTGCAAGCGTATGGCCCCCCCAAAACACCAAAACCAAAACAAAACCCTCCAGAATGGTTTGGTTCCCCCCCCCCCACAAGAGCAGAGGGATAAGGGTTTTCCAGACCGTTCCGTGTGGGGAAGCTTGTAGTATTTCGTGTCGTTGGAGCGATCCCTGAAATCGTCTGTAGGTCTAGACCCACCCTGTAGGCATAACCCAAACACTTTTGCCGTAAATCATCCTCGCTGCTCATAAATTTGGGCAGGAAAGGGGGGAGGGTGGGGAAACGCAACAGGCTCCGAAAATATAAAAATAAATGCCAGGTAATGTCAAATTTACACTGGACATAATTAAAATATCACAGATTTATGAACTTTCAACCCAAAGAAAAAATAAATAACACACCCACATACATCCGATATCAAGAAGCAGAGAACCCTGCCTCTGTCCGAGGGGACCTCTCCGTACAATGGGGGCTCGGGTGTCCAACTGCCACCTTCCAATAAATAGCACGCGTAACAGCTTTGAAACTTGATATTTTCTACATTCCTCAACCGATTTCTCATTAAATATCAAATCTCAATAAAACATTTATAAATTGCATCAAGTTTTCACGTGTATTGAAAAATCAGCATATTCCTAAGCTAACTTTTTTTTTTTTAATAAATTAGGCACCAGTTTTTTTTCAAACGTCCAAGTTGTCGACTGAGAAGCCCTCCCGCCGCCCCGACCTCCCCGAACGTGAAGAAGGGGCAAAGTGCCTCGAAACATTTCTGTCCTTGTAGTCGGCACCCCCGTGAAAAGTCCCCAGGAAAAGGGTCTCTCCTTGGACGTCGAGAAATGTTGAAATAAGAGATGGGAAGCCAGGTGTGGGAGCAGAGGAGGCTGACACTTTCTGCCCATCGTGCGCCCGGAGGGAGGAGGGGGGCCATGAGTTCGGACACGGATACAGATGACTCCCGCCACCTACCACGGCACAGACCACAGATGCTCGTGGCTCAGCACACAAACCCACCCCTGAAATTCAGGCTGGACAGGAAAGGGGGTCGCCACGGGGTGCAGCTTGGAGTGCAGCGGGGTTGGGGGACGGTCCGAGCGCCGGCGTGGGTGGAGCACAGGGAGCATCCGAGGGTCCGATGCTCACGGAGCGGGACGCCGTCCCACTCGGGTGCTTACAGGGTCTGCAACGTAAGCTCGGCATCTGCTTGGTGGTCCTGGGCAAGCGCTATCAACCCCGTCCGGCCCGGCCCCTGGGGGCAGGCTTCGTGAAAAAGCCCCGACGCACAGAGTCCCTATCCAGCCAACAACCGAAGGATATCCCTGTTCCCTCGAGAAGGCGTCATTCCTCTGCAATTCTGGGCGGCAGAGCAGGTCCCAGGACACACACGTCACAGGCTTCATGAGACTCCAGAACCTCCCCCAGGACACAACCTAACCTGTCTCGCGTCATGCACCCCAGGACGAAGGGAAACTTGAACCCGTAAGAAAGGTCGAAAGGGAACGACAGAATCTCACAAGAAGTCCGCGTTGCCAAGCCCGGGCAATCTCCATTCTAAAAGTACTCTTTGGCCAAGGTTTCAGAAAAAAAAGAAAGAAAAGGAGGAGGAAGAGGAGGGACAAAGAAAAAGAACGAGTTTTTGGGGTTCAACCCATCTTGGCAAACGGAACTCCAAGCTCTGTCCTCGGAAAGTTCCCGCTTGGGCACCCACATCAGCCGTCCTGGAGGTTGGACAGCCCGAGACCCTGCATCCTACGGTGTGAAAAGGCAACCCCCCCTGACACGCTGTCTAGGTGATGCTGCTCTCTGCAAACACGCCAGGCCCACAGGCCAGGGGGACGTCCCACGCACGACTTTGAAAGGGGTCTTGTCTTGAGCACAAAGCACCCACAACGCTCAGAGGCGTCCGCTCCGTGCATTGACTTTCCTACGCCCTGCAGGGGAAACGGGTCGGTCCCACAGCCCACCGGTGAGCACGAGATCCTGGGTCTGGGTGACGATGACCGGGCGGGCGGGGACCCACACACGTCCCGTTCCGGGTGTCCCGTGCCTCCCTCGAGGAAGGAAGTGGGACCCAGAGCCGCAGTGTAAAGAGTGGACCCGCAATGCAACCGATAATCCCATCCGATAATCCCATCGGCACCACTTGGACTTTCTGGGAGAAAAAAGAGGCCGGAGCCACGGGCCACGCCGGAGGAGCGTGTCCCCGAGTCTGTCCCAGGTGGACCCGTGGGGCCAGCCAGCCTCCGCCGAAAATGCCAACCATTCAGTTGGCTGGGTTGTTCTATTTTGGGGGAGGTCCCATGGGTGAGGGTTATACCTGGCTCACTTTCCACATTAAATCACACAAAGCAAAAAAAAAAAAAAAAAAAAAAAAGTGAAAACAAGCACTAGGGGCCCCCACCAGCAAACTCACGAGACCAGCCTCCCAAAGGGCCAAGACCACACGGCTCTATGTTCAAATTTCAAATTCTGCAAGGATCCGACCCCGTGTCTTGCTGCTCACGTGCTCGGAGTTTTCTTTTGGGGAGAGACTCGTTGTAAGGACTATGTTTAGAGTTAGAAACAAAAATGATTTTAAGCTTTTGGGAAAGAAACAAATAAGGATGTACACATTCTACCCGCAAACCTTTGCCAAGTGTTCAATTTTAGGATGAATACCGCCAACTTTAAAGGATTCGAAATGCATTCTTTGTGTTTAAAGGAAAATTTCAGCTTATTTATAGGGACTTCTTTTTTTTCTTTATTCACAGCTGTTTAAAAGCAAAACTGCACGTATGAGACTAACTCTATAATGCATTAGTGTCGCGGGGGGGGGAGCTGAAGGGGCCTCTCAATTTGTATAAAAAGTCTCAGATGACCCAAACGAGACCTGTCCAAAAGCACGCACGGCTCAGCTCCATGAAAAGGCCGAAAATGTTCCCTCATGCGGAAGGGAAAAAAAAAATTATTTTCTTCTTGGAAAAATATACCAAAGTTCACGGAGAAGGAAAGAAAAGCACCCAGGCCAAATCCGGAAGGATCCAAACCTCTTTTGGAACTAGGATGCACAAGGAGGTTCGGGGGAGCCCAGGGGTGAGGAGCTGGTGGGAGTGTTGGGGGAAGGGGCTTCCGTGTGGGCAGGCCTGGGTGACTAAGGCAGAAACGCAGGCGTCTTATCTTCACCTTCAGGGTCGGCCAGCCCAGCACCGGGGCTTCCCGCCCACCCCCAGACCCCATGAGAGACATGCAAAGCACATGGTTCACAATTGAGGTGCATCGCTGGGGACCCTGATGCTTTGGTTCTGGCCTTCCAAGCGAGCTTCCCACTCCATCCCGGCTTCTAAAATAAATTGCTATTTGGTGCTTTCTCCAACGCTGGGAACCAGGGCCCAGAGGGGTTGTGGGGGGCGGGGGGGATGCAGGGAGAAAGAAGAAATCAAACCCGGACCTGCTACAAAACGGGATCTCAAAATTCACTGCCTCGAGGTCCTGTCTCAGCCTCTTCCCTTCCCCAAGTCAGCTCAGCCACCGGCCTCACATCCTGGCTCGCCCCCCACCCGCCCCATCCTGCCTTGTCCTGCACCACACACCTCACGTCCTCCACATTCACAGACCCCCCTGGCACCACCCGCCCCCGATTATTTTGGCGATGGGCCCCCAGTCGGCCAAGCCCGCAGCATACAGGAGGCGGTAATGCCCTTACAAGTCCGAAACCGACAGGGTCAAGAGTGCACGGCTATTATTTTTTTCTTTTAAATCTATAACATTTACAGTATTGCACTTTACTGCACTTAATTGCATTTCACTAAAGTTAATGCTGCATCAGTATCATACCTTAAAACCACGCGCCCCTGCGTCTCTACGCAAGTTATTTGCATCTGAATTCGGTAAAACAGCCCAAGGGGACGGGTGGGGAAAAGTCAATTCGGGAGTCAAATACTGGAAAAGTTATAAAGTTGCCTGCTCTATGGCACAAGAAGGAATCTGTGCTGGTAATGCAGGTCCCCAAAACCACGGTGACGACGTGGGAGATTCGGGTCTCCCCCAGCGTCTCCCCACCTTGTCCCGAGGAGGTGGCAGATGCGTTTCCTTATTGCTGCAGAGCAAGGGTCCCTAGCGGGGCAGGCGGAAGTCCACGTGGCAATCCATCCTTCCCGTCCTGCCCCGTCCTGCTCTCCTCGGACGAAAACTTCATGGCAGTGCGTCAAACTGTTGGCAACCAAGAACTGGCGTCTTCAGCGGAGACCAGCCCCAGATCTTTGCGTGGACTCGACTCTGTGATCTTGCAAAGGTGTGTAGGAGGCCGCATGCACAGGGTGGGAACGCCGGCAGCAGAGGAGGATGCGCGGGGCTCCCCGTGGCCCAGGGTCCCAGGGCGCACGGACCGCGCGGCCGAGGGCTGGGCTGGCTCGTCCGACCGTCACCTGCTCTCTTCCGCACAGTCTCTGCGGGGCTCTGACGGGGTCGTGAGTTCCCGGAAGGCCCCCGTCCTGGGCCAGTGGTGGGCCCCCGGGCTGCCCCAGGCAGGGAGGCCGCTGCGCCAAGGCCCGCGCCCTCGCTCCAGGGCGTCCGTGCGGCCGTCGGGGGGCGCGGAGGGGTCGAGTGCAGGACGCAGCGCGGGCGGGGTCGTGCGGCCGGGTGTGGGCGCGGGGCCGGCGGCGGGTCAGAGCCCCAAGGCCTCGGCGTGCTTGCGCGCCTTGAGCCGCAGGTCGGCGATGCTGGAGTTCTTGCTGTTACTTTTGGCCGCGGCGGCCACGACAGCGGCGGCCGAGGCGGACTCGGCCAGCGACGCTATGGGCAGCCCGAAGGGCGGCGGCGGGAACATCAGGTAGGGCGCGTGCGCGGCCAGGTGTGGGTGCAGGTGCGGGTGCGCGTGCGCCACGCCTTCCAGCTGCAGCTGCGCCTGGACCTGGGCGGGGCAGATCGGCACAGTTAGGGCGCCTGCGGAACCGGGTTCTCCCGCCCCGACGGACCCTTGGGAGCTTCCTCCCCGCTCGCCGGGGACCGCCACCCATCCGCCACCAGCCAGGGGAGTCGAACCGTCTCCTGGGCACCTGTGAACAAGGGGGCCACTGGCTGCTTTGCACAGGCAGAGCTGGGGGATCTGAACGATGAGATCCCCCAGGGCGCCCACATCCCTGTCCTCGCCGGCACCCCCTCCTCACGGAAGCCTCAATGTCTGAGAACCTGTGCGGTGTCCCCGAGTCCCGACTCTGTTACACACCCTCCCGGGGGCGCCTCTTGAATCCGTGAGGGGCCCAACGGCCTCCTTCCGGCAGGGCCCCATGGCTGAGCCCAAGTCGGGGCAGCAGTTCTGCGATGCGGAGAGCACCCCCCGCCCCTCCCCCCGCCCTGGGAACCGAGTGGGGCAGGGGCGGAAGATGGCGCGGAGTGGGCGAGGCCCAAGGAGAGGGACCCGGCGCATGCCCCGGAGCCCTTGCGGCTTTGGGCGCCTAGACTCGCAGAGCCCAAGGCTCCAGCACCCGCTCAAGTCTCAGGTGTCTGTTTATTGACCCCTCCTCCACCCACTCCCGAGCTGACCCGCCGGGGCTCGGAGCAAACCCGGATCCAAATATAAACCCAGGCCTGGTCCTTGGAGCAAAACACCTCGGTGCGGGGGTGGCCACGCCTCGGCTCCACCCAGAGCCCTCCGGCTCCCCCCGCGTTTGCGCCCCACATCCCCCAAGGTTGGGGCTCCAACACGAGCACCCCAAGGTCCTGCGCTGGGGCGAGGCAGGGAGTGCATGGGCTCTGCGCTCTCGCCCGGGGCCCGCGCCTTCCCCACCCAGCTCACCGTCCACCAGTAGCCGGTCCCAAGCGGTTTGCAGCCCCGGGGCCTCCCGACACCCTAGCCGCAGCTCCTCCTGGTACAGCAGCTCCTGCCCATCGGGATCCTGGGACCCTGAGCCCCAGGAGCCCCGCTCGGAGGTGGGAGCCAGGCTCGGGTACAGCCGGGGCGCACACACCTCCTCTTGAGGCCATGGGGCAGGTAGTTGGGGGTTCGGTACACACACAGTACGTGACACCCAAGTGCGAGCATCCCCGCCCCCAAGCAGGCAGCCTGGGTGGGTGGGATTTTTTTTTTTTTTCACTCCGATTTTTGCAGAACTGTGTTTGGGTTTCTATCCTGGCCCTCCCAAAGGTGAGTCTTGGAGTTTTACAGCGTGATTTTAATACGTGCCAACGGGTCTATAAATGCCGCCTTGTAAAGGCGGCAGCCTTTCTTCCGCGGGGGCGGGAGCAGTCGGGGGAGGCAGGACGCCAGGAAGGCGGGGAGGTGGCGGGGCCGCGCGCGGCTCAGAAGGAAGAAAAACGGGCTACCTGTTGGAAAGGCATTCGCAGGGCGCCCATGTTGACGTAGGGCGCCACCCTGCAGGCGTCCAGGTGGCCCGCGGTGCCGAGGATTACGCCTGTGAGGGAAGAAAGGAGCCATGAAGACCACCAGGGTCCTCTGCGCACCCCGGCGGTCTGGGCACGCGCTCCCCACGGCCACGGCCAGTCTCGGCACCACCCACCTTTATGCATCTGGTTCTCCTGCTTGCGGCACTTGGCTCTTCGGTTCTGGAACCAAACCTGGGGACAGAGTGGAGCCCCGTGAGCCTGACAGCCTTTGAAGCTGGGGCTTCTCGCTCGCAGGACGGTAGACGAGGCGCGGGGGGCGCGCCCGCGCGGGGGCGGGGGGGGGCGGGGAGTTGTCCCAGGGCGCCAGGGCGCAGGGGCCTGGGCCACTCGGGGCCCAGTAGAGCCCTCTCGCGCGGCCCCTCCTGTCCCAACCCAGCCGCCTCCCTACCTGGAGACCTACAGCTGTGAATTTCCAAACTCACTTCTGAGCCTGCCTGGTCCCCAAGGCCAGGAGCCTCAACATCCACATGCACTGAAGGCCTGCGTGCTGCCACGGCGGGGCAGATTCGAGAACTTTCCATGATCGGTGTGGGCAAACCCTCCTCTACTCCACCAGCCCCTGGGACAGCCTGACCTTCCTCCTTGCAGAGCTGGGCCACCAAGGAAGGGGGTGCACGGGCTGACATGTAGCTTCCAATGCAGCCCCTTCCCCAGGCAAACTGGGGACACCCCGAGTCCAGAAATTTTCGTGTCCTCCTTGGAGGCTGGAAGGTCGTCTGTAATATTAAGGAGTCCTAAACATCCTGCATCCATAAAGACGGGAGGGACCCCCCGTAACTTCAGGCATCAGGCTCTCTAAAAAAACAATCTAATTCTTGAAGGATATTAGTGGGATCTTCCCCAGTTCAGCGAGATGCACAGGTCTGATGTCAAAATTTGGGTGCACAGGATCCCCCCAAAAAGCTTCCTCCCCATGGCCCACGCTCCCCTCTCATGCAGAGTGCTCTGGACCTTGAGCACCGAGTCCCTCAAGGCTGTGCCTGACAAAATCCGGAGGCCCCTCCCTCCGTATTCTTAGCCACTGAGTTTTTCCTAAGGGTTTCTCCTCTGACGTTTTCGTGCCACTCTCCCTGACCCTCACGGCCACGATGGTGGTCAGTGACACCCAGAATACTTAGCACAAAGAAACCCTCCGCTTGGGCCTCTCTGCCCCGATAGCCGGGCCCGATGTGCCCATGTGCTGCTCCAAGCAGAGATTGGGTTTGCTCCCCGACCCCCACCGTCCCCCGGGTGTGTGTGGGGGAACCTCGGCACACCCACGAGATTAGACACCATAACTTTTCCTTCTCAGATTCTCCAAAGGAGGCTTTTTATCCAGGGCCGAGCCACCGCCAACCCGCCCTGCAGACCTGCCCGGCTTTCCAGAAGGTTTGAAAGCTCATCCCAACAGGCCCCAGGGAGCTTGGAAAAGTTTAAGCACGGTTCCCATGAAAAGTGATCCCCAAACTATCACCCTCCCTCTGCACCCCGAGTCTGCAAACGTTTCCTTGCATTTGCAAAGCCCGCGCTGAAATTCCTCCTCTCCCCACCCCCACGAGGAGCCGAAAGGTCGGACTCCCCTCCCCACTAGCACCCCTGATCGGACTGGACCCCCGGGGACCCGTCGGGGCGCCTCCCTCTCCTCGGGGTACCCGGGAGTCCAAAGCCAGGGCAAATTCTGCCCTCTGGGAGGGCACTTTTCAAAAACAGAATCCCCTCTAAATCTGGAAAGCAAAGCTCGCTTTCCTTCCAGCGCCGCTGCGTGGGAGGGGGGCCGAGGGGAGGATGGGATTATGAAGAATAAAAGTGATGAATTAGCCAGCGCGTGAAGCGATAATAAATCAGTCTTGGGGTGATTCGCGATCAATTCCAATTAGTCCTGAATATGCTAAGTAAAGCACAGTACACTGGTTAAGCGGTTATATCTTCATTAAGGGCCAGTCACTGATTTCTTTCACAAATGGTGTAATCTGATTTCTTTTTGATTTCCATTACAGACAGTGAATAATGACATTTAATTTAGCTCCGCGCCATAAACCCAAAGATATTTGTTGTAATTAAATTACCTCCTGCTCCTCACTGTGGTCTCATAACTTTCCATTATGACCGTGACAGCTGTGGGATACAAGGTGCCACAGCGACTCTAAAAATAAAAGGTTAATAAGGACCAGCCTCCGTAGGATCCCCAATTTATTTACAGCAAATTTCTACACTAAATTGAAACTCTATCCTTTAACAACACGGGGCAGGCTGTACCGAAAAGGATTACCGAACAGGAATAAAAACAGAGTCTCCCTTCTTGCCCCCCCCCCACCGCGCTCGCCGCTGTGCACCCCCCCCAGACCTCTGCGCCTTCTGCGGGATGACCCCTTCGTTTTAACTAATTGATTTTTATGAGCCCGTCTGCCTCCCCGTTACCCTGTGATTCTTTGCCCCGTGGCCAACAGAAGATTATTTCTCCCATTCGATCCCGTTTGTTTTTATGATTATTTACGGTCGTTACATTTTCATTCACCTCTGGACACACAGCCACGCACGTCTCCCCCCCTCGGGTCCCCCTCCCCTTTGTATTTTAGGGCTTTCTCAAGACGTGCAAGCACCCAAGAACCAATTTCCTGCCACTCGGGCCCTCCTGCTAAGGTGTTACTCCGTAATAGACTACTGAAAGAAAGAGTGTACAATTAAATTAGAAGTAATTTATTTTTATAGAAAGAGTACATCAAGGCCTGGGAGATATTACAGATCCGAGGCAGGAAGACACCGGGAAGATGACATAAAAGTTGATGTCCCCTTCAGCGAAAGTTTAATCTTTTCATTAATTTATAGGGTGCATCTCATCTATCTTCCAAGAGAGGGGTGGCCAGTGGGCAAAGAGAGCCTCGGCCTCAGCGACAGCTGCCTCTCTCTGCCGGGCGGGGAGGGGGCACCGATGTCCCAACGGCCCGGGCCCCCGGGGAAGAGGTTGTCCAGAGCTATTCTGCGCCCGCGCTTGGGTGCCCCCCCTCCCCCCCGTGCAGGAAGGCTCTGTGTCCACGGGCTCTGGGGACCAGAGCAGGAAAGGGCTGAGGAATATTGCATTTCAAGCTAAGAAAACCTATGATTGACGGCAGCCACACGGGAAGTTGGAAGGGGGTCTAGGATCCAAAAAAAAAAAAAATTTTTTTTTTAAATTAAATGTTTCGTAAAACAGTATCTGCAAACCGCGTTTGTGTTTTCGTTTTGTAAGTCAGCTCGGGGGAGGTGGTGTTGGACTGTGTCGATCTTGTAAGAAACGGGAAACGCGGGCTTTAAGAGCTCTGTGCGGGTCACCGCCGCCCCCCTCCCCGCCCGGCAATATTAATTCCATTCATTTAAAACCGGTCCCCAGAGCCCTGAGAGGCTGACCCCCTTTGCTTCTCTCCCTGGCGCTGCTGTCCTGCTCGGAGCCTTGAAAAGGGACCGAGAACTTCCAGGCCCGACCTCCCAGGTGGGGTTTGGGAAGCGAGTTGGAAGCGAGTCTTTGCCACCCTCCCCCATAAGTGCATTAATAACTTTAACTTAACGTCCCTGATGCCCAGGATAGGAGCCTCCCCTCCGCGCACGTGCTGCGCACGCCCAGGGCCTCCGCACCCAGCGGCTCGGCAGATGGGACCTCATGAATTCATGCGCCCGCGCCCCCCGCCCCGCGCGCCCCGCGCCCAGGCTAATCCGGCCCCGCGCGGGCGGCAGCCGAGCTCATCAACATGCCCAGTGCGCGCGACTCCCCCCACCTCGCCCCTCGCCTCCCCTCCCTGGAGTCCGAGGGAGGGGGCTGAGGGCCTCGGAAGGGAGGAGGAGGGGATCAGAAACAGCGGAAAGCGGGGAAGACGCCGCGCGATTCCCGACCCCCTCGACGTGGAGGGCCCTCGCCCTTCGTAGGATCCGTGCCACCCGCCTGCGCCGGCCGCACGCGAAAGGCCCGGCCTCGGGGAGGTCTCCCCGCGCCCCGGAGAGGGGCCTGCCGCCCGGGCCGAGCCGGCGCGCTCCTACCTGCACGCGCGCCTCCGAGAGCCCCAGGCGCTGGCTGAGCTCCTCGCGCATGAAGGCGTCGGGGTAGTGCGTCTCGTCGAAGAGGCGCTCCAGCTCGTTCAGCTGCTCCAGCGTGAAGTTGGTGCGGCTGCGCCTCTGTTTTAGCTTCGTCTGCCCGTCCTCGTCCTCCGACTTCACGTCCTCGCGCTTGTCCTTGCACTCGTAGATACCTGCGGGCGGGCCGGGGGCCGGGGCTGAGGGCGCGCGGCTGCCCCACCGCGCCCTGCCGGTCCCCGCGGGCCGTGCGCCCCGGGACAGAGGCCCGCGGCGCAGGCTTGGGCGCCACGCGGCTCGCGTCGCAATGTGTGCGGGCGGAGGAAGGAAGGGGCCCCGGCAGCCGAAGCGCCCTGACGCCAGGCTGCGTCAAGTCGATAAAGCGGACTCCAGGGGAGCACACGCTCTTTGGTAACAATTCGGGCACGGGCGGCGCGGGGTTTCTTGGCCTCATATCGCTATGGTTTCCTTAATTTTTCCACTTTGCCTCTTGACATATTGACATAACCTAACCTCCTGTTCTCTCTCTCTCTCTCTCTTTTTCGGGACTGGGCTGTTGAGTATTATGTCAAGTCAAAGAACTTCGGGCAGAATGGCCCGAGTGTGGGTTCCGCGAAGGATGCGGCGCAGGCTCAGGCCAGACTGGGGTCCAGGCCCAGGAAGCGCCGCGTCAGGCGGGTGGGAGCCTCCCTCCCCGAGGCCGTGGAGCCGAGGGCGCTCTTTTTCAGACAGGAGGGCAGAACTCCTACCCTGATCCACAGTGTGGAGTGTGGGATTCAACCAGGGAGCACGGACCCTACGCTCGCAGTCTGTCACTGTCTCACAGAGTCAGTCGCACGCGCCCCACCAGGCCACCAACAGCGCTACTTTTCTTAGTCCAAAAAAAAAAAAAAAAAAAGGATGATAGCATCTGTATTTCTTAGGGACTCCAGCATCCAGTAAGAAGGTCAACATTTCGATTCTAACCCACAGACCTCTCTGTCCCACTTCTAGGAAGTGCAGGCCCTCACCAAATTCAGAAACTTAAAAATAAAAGGCGTTCCCCCAACCCATGGCTGGTAGGCACGGCCCAGGCGGCTGTGTCTCCCGGTGCTTTCTTTCTGTGCGGGACTTGCTGGACACAGGCACAGAGCATCTCCGTGCCCTAATGAGATGTCCCCTGGTGTCAAGGCGGGGCTAGCCTTCAGGGGGTTCTACCTAAGGAGCCCCCGGTCCTGAAGCGGAGAAGGCCTACTCCGTCACTCAGCCCAGAAACTTGCCAAGAGGGAAAGACCGGAAAGCGGCTGCGGGGAGAGGGGCAATCCTGTCACCCTCCTCCCCCGACCAGGATCCCTGAGCTGGGCACCGGAAACCCAAGTCCTGAGTCTCCCTCTTGAGCAAGACCCCTGAGCACTGGGCACTTGACCCCAACTTGGATTCTTAAATTCCCTTCCATCTCCTGAGAGCAGCGCATTACCGAAGAACACCCTCGTTTCTTTGCCAGTCATCAATGCTACCCTAGACGCGGGCCCCCCAACTCTTCCTTCCTCCCTGCCTCTGAAGTCTGACCCCACGGATTGATCCCAGCTGGGAAGCTGGCCTTAAGAAAGTCCTTAGAACCCAGAGCACGCTTTGCAAAACCCACGGGCTGCCATGATCGGCAACACGGGGCGCCCGGCGCAGGAACCCGGGGCTGCCAGGTTTCTCCTGGAACCCCGAGATCTCCCAGGCTGACATGTCACTCCCACCTTACAGATGCACGCTGGGGGCTGGCCCCGCAAGCGGTCTGTGCCCCCAGCCCAGGGGGAAAGGCACAGTCGGGAGGAAACCCTGTTCTTGTCTCTCCTGTTGGAAAGGCCCGGACTGTACTTCACTCTCTTTCCGAGGCCCCTTTTTCCGGGGTCCACTGCCTTGGCGATCAGGGTG
Source organism: Procyon lotor (assembly GCA_028646535.1). Taxonomy (NCBI): domain Eukaryota; kingdom Metazoa; phylum Chordata; class Mammalia; order Carnivora; family Procyonidae; genus Procyon; species Procyon lotor. The sequence continues at coordinate 101,162,664 of CM053612.1, forward strand.
AGGGGAGGCAGGCAGGACAAGAGAGGCCAGACCGCTAGGAAGGACCAGGGGGAATCAGCCAGGAGCCGCGGAGGTCAGCCCTGGCTGCTGTCAGCCTCTGAAGTCCAGCGTAGGCCCCGAGTCATGCCCAGCCGAAAGCTCTGTCTTCATTCAAGCAAACTCTGTGTGAATGACAGAGCGAGGGGTGACCGGCGGTGCCCCGGGCGTGGGGGAACCCTGAAATACGGCAGCTTTGGCCCAGGCCACCTGGGCGGCCAGGAGTGAGGGGCTGATCTCTAAGCCTCTCCCAGCTCACTGCTTCCACGGGTCAAGGCCTCAGAAAGACATCTGGGTCATCGGCACCGTTTCAAGGCGATGGCCCAGGACTGTGCCACTCCGAGACCCCAAGTTCAGGGTCCCCAGGAGCAGGAGGCATGGGCTTCCCCGGTCAGGGAAGGTGTGTGTGAGGGGGGAGTTCTACTTGTAGGGGACCCTCCTGCTGACAACATGTGGAGCAGGGCCCGGGAGGCCCATGGCGAGCCTCTGTATTTCCTCTTTGTAATGAAAAATAGACATTCCGAGCAGCTCCCCACTGTGCCCCCCAAGAAATCCAGCTCATTTTGTGTCTCTGATTGACCGCTGCTGGTTGCCCTGTTTGCTCAGAGATCCCGGGGCTGGGACTACCCCCCTCCAGCTGGGAGAGCCCCATAAACCTTCCGTGTCCCCCGATTCAACAACACGGGGAACCGCGGCCAGGAGCAGAAAGGAAGGAGGCCCGGGACTCGCAGTCGGTCCGCAGAAGGGCGGGCTGCGCTCTGATAGCCTGAGGTCGGGCGGCCGCGAGCGCACCCCCTCGACCTTCCGGGGGCCCTTGACTTCGGGTCCAGACCCTGACCACCTGCGGGCGCGGGAGGGGTTTTAATTTAGAGGCCCGCGTCAGCCCGGATGAAGCTTCGAGGTCCAAGGGGAAAGTTTTCCCTAAGAGGAAGCAGAGCGGAGAGGGGTCACCCAGAGGGACAGGCGACTGCGCGCGTTAGCTCCGGGACCACCGGCCAGCGCGTCCTCACCGCCCGCCCGTTTCCGATGCTCGGGACGCGGGAGAGATGCGTGTGGCTCTCTCCTCGTGCGCGTGTCTCCACGAGCCTAGGGAAAGGCTGGTCGGCAGACAGGCACGCGCCCAGCAGCCCCTACAGCGGACCGCGGTTTTCAGGCTCATCCGCCCTTCGGACCCCAACCCGGGGAAGTTCCCGCTGCGACGCCCGGCGCCCACGGCCCGGGAAGGCAGTCCTCAAGCAGCACTCGTGCCCAGCCCCTCCCCGTGCTCGGCTCCCCTAGCCTCCCTTCCTGTCTCCGCGTTTTCCTTTCCTTCTTACGCAAAGACTGGCGATGGGTTGCCGGGGCCCTTCCGTCCGAGCGTGGCTGTAGAGTTTGGGGTGGAATTCTGAGCGAGCCGCGGCGCCCGGGGCCTCCCCGCGCGCGGAGCGAGGGCCGGGCGGGCAGGCTCGGCGGCGAGGAGACGCCGTCCCCGGGAGGGGCTCGGAGCGGCGTCCCGCGAGCTTACCTTCCGCAGCCCTCCCCGTGCCGAACTCTTTCAGCTTGTCCTTGTCGTTGTCCACGTGGTCCTTAAACAGATGCACCGGACAGTGGCCACTGCCCTCCGTAATGTCCTGGAGGCTGGATTCCGAGCTCCCCAGCTCCCGGGAGCGCGCCAGTCCGCTCTCCAAAACTTCCCTGTACGTGATCGAATCCTTCTTGCCGCCGCCGCCGCCGCCGCCGCCGCTGCTCTCCTTGCTTTTCTGGTCGAAAGATTTGGATACGAAAGCCGTGAGTTCCTCCATAGCTGCGCGGGGCTGCGGGGTCCGCGGGGCTCGGCGGGGCTGGCTGGGAGCCGGGCTGTGGTCCGCACGCCTCCCCGCGCGGAGAGGACGGTCCGTGTGAGGGTAGATCCCTCCTGCTGTTATTTATGCCTTTCAATTTGAGATCTCACTATTTATACAAGGCCACGTCCGCCCAACCCCCAGCGCTCCCTGTCTTCAGCAATTACGACTCCCGGCTCGGCGGCGGGCGCACGCAGAGACGCTATCTCTCCCCACCTCCAGTCCGGCAATTGGCTTTCTTTTCATTTCATCACTGTTTGGCGTCTGTGCACCTTGGTGTGGAGAGGTAAAGATCCAATTTTTTGAAGGGAGAGGGGGAGAGCGCGCGCGCGAGCAGGCGCGGGCGCCGGAGCCCCAAACAGGTACCCGCATTCCCTCAATTTCTGGAGGAAACCAAACTCGAGGAGGAGTTTATCGATGGTGAGGAGGTCCTCGCCGGCCGGCACAGCCAGGAGCACAGCCGGCCCCGAGCCGGGGAACCTGTCCCCCGCAGGATGCGTCCGCGCGCGCGGCAAGGCGAAGAGACGCCGAGGGGACCCCGGGCGCTGGTGACGCGCGATCCACAGAAGAGAATCGCCTGCGACTCGGAGATGCGGTTGGATGGCGGGCCGGACCCGCCGGCGCGGCCCGGGGAGCGAGCTGTTGGAGCGGGTGCGCCCGGCGGTACCGGGAAACAGCTCGAGGACCCCGAAAGGGGGAGGAACACGGCCCGCGTCTACCGGTGCGTGGACGCCTGAACCTCAGCGGCGGCGGCGGTGCAAAATCGGCTCGCAGACCTCGGAGGAGCCGGCGCCGCGGAGGCCGGGGACTGGGAGGCCGCGTGCGCCCGGAGCGCGCGGGGCCGGGACTCAGAGACAGCCGCGGCTGGGGGGGACACCTGGTTTGCTGAGCAGCGGCCCTGTGGGCACGCGTTAGCTCCCGCGCCGCCGCCGCCGGACCGAGGCCGCCTTCTCTACAGCCCTGCGGGGAACCTGGTGTCCAGGGTATTTATTTGGGGGAAAATAGAGATATTTCTGGTTGTGCCACGCTTTTCCTCTCCCCCTTTCCAAGGCTGAGGGGGACCCGCTTTCTCCACGGCAACACGAAATCCGTTTACAATACCGGAAGTCAAGCCTGTCATCCTGTCTGCAAATTTCCATCTGCAAATAAAGTTGACTTTTCCTCCCTTTCCCCTTTTATCTGTCAGATCGCCCCGTCTCCCCCTCCCCCCACCCCCGCGGGAGTCGGGACCCGGCTCTCGGCGGCGCTGCGGGGGAGGGGGGAGCTGGTGGGTTTTGGAGGACCTCGTTTTGCAGGTTCTGAGGGCTCTCCCTGCTCGCAGGGCTTGTGAATCCGAGCCCGGGATCCGGGCCACCCTCGGTGGGACCCGGGGTTCCGTCCCGCGCGGCGCCGGCGGGAGCCCCGCACTCGTCTCCGCCGGCGGGAGGGAAAGGGAACGATTTCTCCGGAAATCGTGGGGCCTGCGTCCTGTCACCCGGGGTTCATTCGGGGATGCCTCGGTCTGGGGAGGGGCAGGGGGTGTCCTCCCCGCCAGACGAGAAGAGGAGGAGGGGCAGACCAGCTCCTTGCCCGGACCCTCCCTCCTTCCCCCATTTCTCCTCCTGCCCCTCGCCATCCACCCTCCGTCGGGGAGCCGTGCGCAGGAGCCTCTCCGCGCGGCTCGGGCTGCTCGGCTCGCGTGCTGCGGGGCCGGGGCTGGGGGGCTTCGCAGGCCGCCGCCTCCTCCGGACTTCAAAAGCGAAAGGCGAAGAAGCCCTCCCAACTTAACAAACAGGTCTTTGTCACCGCGGCCCTCTAATCAAAGCGGAGGCGCGCGGATATCACACAGAATTACAAATAGCCCCTCATGCATTATGCATGTAGCGGGTCGGCGGGGGACACGCCGAGGGCTCCAGCCCGGAGCGGGGCGCGCGGGGCGCGGGCGACGGGCAGCCCCGGAGTTGACAGTCGTCGTCGGGGCCGAGCCCCCACCCCCACGCCTGCCACCGTGCGGGGAGGAGCTTATGCCCCGCGGGGTCTGCAGACAACCCCCTCCCCAGCTGAACCCTGTTCCTGGTACAGAGCGCGGTGAGAGCGGACGGGAGCAGGTTGTGGGGAGGACACCCTGGACCGCAGCAACTTCCTCCAGTCGTCCAGGGCAGGGACATCTCCGCGTGGCACCTTCCCGCCTCAAAGGCCCCCTCACCACCAGCCCCAGGTCTGGGGGGCCAGCTCCCCAGGGACCAGATGCTGGAAACTCTGCCCACCCCTCCCAGAATCCTCCCTGCCTCCTCTCAACAACCCCAGGGTCCCCCAGGGCCTTGCAAGGCCTGAGCTTCCTCTGCAGGGAACAAGGGTTTGAGGCCCAAGCCTTCCGCCCACGACCCTCTGCAGGGCTGCCCCCCCCACACACACACCTCCTACCTCCTCAGGCCCACCTTTACCCACCCGGGGAGCTCTGCCCCAACCAGCCTCTGGCAGCCTCTGGGAATGTCCACCACAGGGCACCGGGTAGGGACTCCAGATATTCAAGGTCCTTAAACCAGAGAAAAACTAAACCTCCTCCCACATACACCCCCCCCCACCTCTGCTGTTCCACCTCTGATGTCCCCTCCACTACTGCTAAAGCCTTTCAAAATAACCCTTCGAAGAAGCGGATTCCCCAGCCAGCTTCTCCGCTCAACCTGGCAGGCCTTGCCTTTCCCGGGAGCTGATGAACCAAGTAGCGACCTCTCTGTGTGACTGTGGGGTGCACGGCCCTGAAACCCCCCCCTCCCCAGCCAGGGGCGCACAAGGCCCCTTGGCCTATTGCGTGTTCAGAGACAGAGACGGAAACCCCAAAGCATGGAGTTAGTCACCCTATTTCAGCCCAGGCCCTGAGTGCTCCTACGACGTCTTTCTGGTAATTCCAAGACGTGGCCCGAGGCCGAAGGCTGGGAGCACGGAGTGAACTGTTACATTTACGTTGGCGCTTGGGCGAGGCAGGCCGGAGGGGAGGGTGCAGACCCTCCCGGGGAGAAGGAGACTCCGCCTAAGGGGAGCTTGTCGGAGCTTCTAGACACGCGTCCCCCGGAGAGAAGGAGCCCCGTGAGCAGGCGACAGAACAACGTGTCTTGTGAGAATGTGGATGCCTCCAAGTCTCCAACGCCTTTTTTGCTTTCAACTCTCAAAGAGGAAACGAGTTTCAGGGAAGTTTGTGGATAGAAATGAAAACCTATCTCTTTCCTGAAAAACTCCAGCGACAACAACAACAAAAAAGACGTTGTGAGGGGGGCGGGAGGGAGCAGAAGTGGGGCATCCGGTTTCTGGAAGAAAAGTGAAGTTCCGAAGTTTGAGGTCACCGAAGGCTGCGCGCACCGCGCGCGCGGAGTTCGCGCGGGTCCTGGATTCGCGTCCTGACGTCTCCGCGCGGGCGCGCTCGCGTCCCGAGGCCCAGAAGCCCCGCCGGTCGCGGGCTGCCCGGGTCGGGAACGCCTCACTTGCCCCATCCCCTCGGTGTTTCCACAACGTTTCAGCTGCGAAACCACGGGGAAACAAAACGCAATAAAAGTAAATAAAAATGCCGGCAGACCTTGCACTCTGCACTAAGGGTCCCGGCCAACCGCGAGGAGGTTGGAGGGTCACTGACACCGGGGTCCTGCACCTCCCCCCCCCGTGGTGTCTGTCGGCCCAAGTCCCCCGGCGCCGTCCCGTGCGCGCCAGCCTCCCACCCGTGAGCCAGAAGGCCGCGTGGCCACCCCGGGAGCGGTTCTCAGCGGCCTGCATACACGCACACAAGCACGCAAGGGGGTCCGCCCCAGGAGGCCAGCGCCGCCGCGGGAGAGCAGGGGGCTCCCCCCTTCCCGCTCGCGGCGCGTGGGAAAGGGGTCCACTCATACCGCCGACCCCCACCCGGGCGAGGCCGAGGACAGCTCGAGGCCAGGCCTGCAGCGCCAGCAGCTGGGGGTGTTGCGGACCCCACAACTCCAGGCCAGCCTCCCGGGCTCGCCGCCGGCCTCCCCCGGACCCGGGCGGGTCTGGAAAGCCCCCACACGCCGCTCCGAAGCGGCAGGAAGCGGAGCAAACCGGCCTCGTCCTCCGCGTCCTGGGGCCCGAGCGCAGGGGTGGTGATTGGTAAGGTGCGTTTCTTCTCTTCCCAAGTCTTTTCCCCGACTGCAGAAAAGAAAGGGGCCACTAGACTTCAGAGCTCTTGTGCCCACCAGGGACCCCACTCTTCAAGGCACAGTGCCTGAGCTTGGATGTCCAGACGCTCCAGCCCGGCGGGAGTCGAGTCCCCCACGCACCTAGTAGGAGACGCGGTGGACACAGCTGAGCCCGGTAAGCACGGTGCCATGTGCCACCCGGCCCCTTCTGGGGCACGCCAGGTGCAGGCAGACCTCAGGGGCACACAGGAGGCAGCCGGGGGACAGGGACATTCGCACTTTATGGTTTTACAGAATGAGCTTTCTGTGCACCCAAGAGGTACATTTTCATAAATGGACGGGGCTGTTCTCTGCTCTCTCCTTCTCTCTGGCAGTTACAACGCGGGGGGGGCAAAGGAGGTCATGAATATTCAGATATTTAGTATTTTGTTTACTTCCTTCCTAAAAGATAGGGCTTGAAGTTTTCACCTGGAGCCCAGAAAACGCAGCTCTTCCCGATAGGAAGGTATTTACCTTAAGTCACACTTGGTGCTCTTAGCTCTGAACAGCTGAGCAGGGTTTGAGGGGGCGTCTAGAGCCCCTAGACAGGGGCGGGGACCCCGGCCAGGCCCTTTTCCCCACACCCTGTCACCTCAGGACCCCCGGGATCATTCTGGGCTCCCAGGACCCCGCGGAGGCATATTTCAAGGAGTGCGTCTTCAGCCTGGCTGGCCTACTTTCTCACCACGCAATTCGGAAGACAATTTCTATTAATAATAAGAAGGGAGGGCGTGTTAATGGTTTTCGCTGAAGAGCCGGCCTTTTTAACAACAATGAACCCCTCCCCACACATTAAATATTTATAAGTATCGATCAGAAGTGCAGGATTTTACAGATGTGCAAACACACTTCACAGAGAGCCTCCTAATCCCCCCCCTTCTCCCTTTTAAATTTAGAAACCTGCATTTGTCTTCCCTCCTATGCTGTTTATTGATTTACACAAACATCCGTGTTTCCGATGCGAGGCTAATAGATTTTCATTACGGATTAATCCAGCTTGTGAATGGATAAGATTGATCCTGTGCACCAATTGGGCATGTATAATATTAATAAAGGGTGTCACGGGGCCGGATTAGCTCTCTGCTCTCCAGAGGGTCGGCTGTGTGTGCTGTCAAGGGCTCACGCAGAAACCATACTTTTGGTGATGTGTGTGCATGTGTGTGTTTTTCCCACTTGGTCTCGATTTTGCTGCAAAACCCCAGGATTTATTTTTTGGGTGGGCGAGGGAGGATCCGGAAATAACCCTCATTGCAAAAAGGCACGTTTAACAATCCCTACCGGAGGAGGGAGGGCTGGTTGCTTTTTGTGGGATTTGTATTATTATTGTTATTATTATTTCTTCACCGTGTACTTGGTAACATATGGTGGGCATTAAAACTCTCTACTTTCAGATTTAATCACAGGACCCTTGCTCCATGTTTTATTTAAGAAAAACATGATTTTTTTTTTTTTCAAGGAGCAAAGCAGTTTACCACGAAGGACAACTAAAGAGGGCCGTTTTCTGGAGACCAGCGCTAAACCAACAATGCCGGGCTCTCCTTCTCGATGAATACATTAGGCGCTTGGCAGGGAGCAGTTTCTGCGGTAATTAATGTTCCAGGAATAAATCTTGGGCGTGTATTTTGATCTTCTCTCTCACTCTTGGCACAGGGTCTCTGAGAGAGGACGGGGGAAGAGCGAGTCCTATCTCCCTCCAGCCTGCGCCTCCCAGCCGCCCCCACCCCAACCAGGATCGGCCTTCCTTTTACACAGAGGCCAGGGAGGGCTTTCGAATGAGTTCCAACCCAAATGAGATCAAAATCTTTCGCCTTTTCTCTCCAGTTTCAAAACGCACATGAAAGGAGCGAATACATCTCTTGCCCACAGTCATGGAGAGAGAATTTTTTTTTCTCGGAAGTTAGCAGCCCCTGGGCGGGGACCTTCTGCAGAAAGTTACTCTCACCCGCGTGGCGGTGCGGGGACGGTGGGCCCAGGCCTCCCCGGGGCGCAAGTACCGCGCACAGGGCGCTGTCCCCGCCGGCCGTGCTGGACGGATGCCCGCGCGCTGCCTTCGTTCCGGGCTCAGGATCCGGGCAGCGTCTGCAGACGAGGCCACGGCTCCCGGACCGCGGCCACCTGCCCCAAGTTTTCAAGGTTTTGCACAAACTTCGACCGTCCCGAGCTCCAAGGAAGACCAACTGTACCCCGGCGGGATCCGCACACAGGCAACGCTTGCGCTCTGAGGAGGCTGTTCCCCACTGGCCGTGTCTTTAGAAAAATAGTCCAGGCAAGAGCCTCCACCCTCTAGAAAGCGAGCATTAATCAATTGGCTAATTTGTGCGGAAGAAATGCCCCTCGATCCTCCGCGATGGAACCGAACCTCCCCATCGGGAGGCAGGCCGAGGTTGGCCGGCCCACGGCGCGCTCCAGAAAGACAGCTTGTCCGGATGGATGAGTGTGGGGGCACTGGGGGCCCCCCGAGACTGCTTGGGGCCTCGCTACCCAGCGTGGGAGCACCCGCCCTCGGGGGTCCCGGAGGAACCTCTCTGGGCACACCAGGATTGAATCATGAGTCGGTCACCCAGGTTGTTTTCGGTCCCCCCAACACACACACAGTGCCTCCCCCCCCCCCAGCTCACTTTCAGGCAGCTGGACTGGTATTCCTTGCGTCGGGGGCCACGACCCAAGGGTCGCCCTCCTCCCGGACCGTACCGGTGAGCTCACCCCTCAGCAAGCCCTTGGTGGGGACGGGGCCTGTGCCTCCCCTCTCCTGGGCCTGTGCACCCACCCCCACTAACCAGTCCCCGCGCTGACCGCCCAGGGTTGCCCGTGGGGGACCAGGGCCGTGTCCTGGGCAGTTTGCCGGCCACTGGAGAAACGGCGGAGGGCAGAGCACCGGGTGTCTCGAGGCTGGAGGGGGCGAAGACGCGAGCGAGAGACGCAGGGATGTGGGGGCGTGAGGGTCCCGGCGTCATTCGGCTAATTGGCTAGCGGCGGCGCAGACCAGGCCCGACTGCAGGGGAGGGGCCCCGGGGCGAGAGGGTGGGGAGGGACGCAGCCCCGCTCCCCACCGCCGCCG
>CM053612.1:101172237-101188050 GCA_028646535.1 Procyon lotor
AGAAAGAAAAGAGGAAAATTCAAGTCTAAGGTCTCCGTCCGGAGACGATGCCTGCTAACATCTGGGGTCAGCAGCACCGTGGGCTTCGCGGCTCGGAAAACGTTGATACTCTCACGAGCAAACACGTGTGCGTGCACAGGGTGGGAGCACGCGGCGGGTCCGGGTGCTTAGAGCTCGCGGTGACCAGCGACGGCCGTCCTCACCTGTCCTGACGCGCGTGCAGCCCCTTCTGCGGGTGGCGACAGGGGCTGGGCCCCAAGCTCTCCGACGACCAGGATGCCTGTCCTCTGCGGGATCGTCGTCCCCGGGAAATCGGGGGCAGGCGGACGCGGTGCGGAGGCCGTGCTGGGCCGGTCTGTCGCGGTCACTCACGGCTGGGAGGCTGTTCCCGGGGCGCTGGCGGGTTGGCCCTGGAAGGCGTCCCGCTGAGCCCCCCTCCGCTCTCTCTGTCCCCGAGTCCGCACCGACCGTGAGGGCCGGGTCTGCGTGGACGCGGCAACACAGGAAGGTCTCCTCACCCCCCAGGAAACAGCTTTCCAGCTGCAGACCGGCCCCGAGGACGTGTGAGGTCCCTCGTGCCAAAGAGCTCAGCCACTTTTCCTGCAGAATCCGCCCGCCGCCAGCACGGTCCGCCTCCTGGACGTTTTCTTGCTGTTGGGCGGAGGACCCGGACCTCCTTCCGGAGAACAAGACCTATTGGCCAACAACGCGCAAGTCTGCGTAGTTCAGAGGGACAGACGCTTCCGGACGCGCCGGGGAAACCGAGCTCTTGTGACCCAGCGACATCGAGATGACTTCAGTCCCAAAGAATCAGATGCACGTGGGTTCACTTCGCTTCTCCACACTCGGGCTGAAGGGCTTTGGCAAACGCTTGCTTTCTTTCTCTTTCTTTCTTTCTTTCTTTCTTTCTCTCTCTCTCTCTCCCTTCCTTCCTTCCTTCCTCCCTCCCTCCCTCCCTCCCTTCCTTCCTTTTTCTTTCTTTCTTTCTTTCTTTTTCTTTCTTTCTTTCTTTTTTCTTCCTTCCTTCCTTCCTTCCTTCCTTCCTTCCTTCCTTCCTTCCTCCCTCCCTCCCTCCCTCCCTCCCTCCCTCCCTCCCTCCCTCCCTCCCTTCCTTCTCATTTCCATTCCCCATCCCCTCCCATAACCCCGACCATCTGAGAAACGGTCAGAGCTGGGTGGATACACAGCACAGGTGTTGAATGCGCCCAAACCAGGGGCTACCGCTCGGCCGCTGGAGAGCAGCACCCCCAACCCTAAGTGTTTTCACGTGGTTTGGACGGAGATCTATATTCCTTGGAGGCTGGCGGTGGGAAGAGACACCAAGAGGGACTGGCCGGGGAGGGGAAAACCGTGCAGGAGCCCCGGGGTACGGCCAAGGGTGCCCTTGACTTGGGGGCGCCGCGTGCTGCAGAAGGCCCCCACCTCGCATCTCAGCTGAACCTGCAGGCCCCAGGGTGCAAACCCTGGTCAGGACGTTTTCGGCCAGCCCCGGGTTACCTTCAGGACTCACCGAGCGGTGCCGTCCGCCCCCAGCAATGACCCTTCCATGGAACGTTGACTCGACCACGCGGCGGGGATCTGGCGGGACAGCCGGGCTCAGCGGTCTGCGGTGATTTTAGGGAGGCTTCCCCGGGGTGGCCGCCCATGCCTGTGTCGGCATGCAGTGTGTGTGTGGGGGGCTAATGAATGGAAGATGAGACGACCAGGAGATGTGTCACCAATTATGTAAACGCGTCATCTTGGTTTGTGTCAGGGAGAATCACAGGCGGGCGTCGCCTCCTTACGGAGCGACCCTGTCTGCAGCCCGCCGCGGGGAGGGAGACGGGCTGGCGGAGCAGGGGGGCCGCGGTCGGAGGGCTGGGTCTGCGGGGAGGTGATTAGATGCCGCGCACGGAGGCCTCGGCGAGCGTCCCTCGCGGGTCCCCTAATCATCCTTGGCACGTGCTGTCAGGAAGACAGCTTTGCAGCCGAGCGCTGGCCCATTAGGGATGAAGCAGCAAATGATGGAAACAAATAGGGTCTTAATCTCCTGAGAAAGGGGGCATCGCGAGCCGGCTGGGGAGGCAGGGTCCCTGAGCGGCGGCGACAGCGGCGGCGGCTGACGGGGCTGTGTGCTTCCCTCCCGGAGGACAGGCTGCGGGGCCAGCGGTGGGGCTGCTCTGTGGGCAGGGTCAGCGTGAGCGTCCAGTGGGCCCATTGGCTTTGACGAATGCGGACGAAGGCGTTGTGAACTTTAGCTCGTTGCTCTTGCTTTTTGACATGATGTGGTTTTTTCAGGGGTCTTTGTATCTGGGGGAGAACGGAACTTTTTGTGTGAATAAGCAGCCAAGATTGAAGGTGCCTGAAGAGGGCGCTGGCCTTTCCCCTTGGCTGCTCAGGGACGTGGGAGCCCTTTGGGTGGGACGTCTGAGGGGGCATCTCGGTACTCGTCCATCCGCGCACCTGTAACACAATGCCCTAGACTTGGGGCTGATTATGCACAATGATGATTTGTCTCCGTCCCAGAGGCTGGAAGTCTGAAAACCAGGTGCACACGGGTGTCAGGGGTCCAAGGGGAAGGACCCTCAGCACCTGCTGGGACGTGGACGGACCTTGAGGACACAGTGCTCAGTGACACGAGCCAGACGCAGAAGGACTAATCCTGTGTGATTCCACGTATGTAGGGTCCCTAGAGGAGTCCCATCCACAGAGACGGAGTAGACGATGGGGCCAAGGGGGGGCGGGGATGTGCAGTGTGATGGCCCAGGAAGGGCACAGGCAGCGTGGTCCATTTTCCTGATCTTTCTACGCCAAGCTCTGTTTGTGGAGGGTCGTTGAGAGGTGTCTCGGAGACGGTCAGGCCCCAAAGTTGACTCCGTTCTTCAGAGAATTGGCCAAGCTCTCCAAGGGTTTGAATTTGGGGAAACCAAAAGGATGACCTGTATCTTCCCAAGCATCGCGTGTTTGCCGTCGACCAGAAAGACACAATGATCATCTTGGGTGTGTGCAAGATAAAGGCCAAAGTCCATCCAGGATATGGGGTCCTGAGAAGTCAATGCCAAGGACCATCAGGTCACCCTGTTCAGGGAGTCCTCGTGCCATTTTGTGCATTTTTTCAGGGTTGACGTGTCTGTCTCTGTTCGGGGTTAGATCCTGGAGAGACATTCCCAACCCCCACTCCGTAGGAGGGCTTTCTCGCAGGATTGGTGGATAACCCCGGAAGAAAAGGCGTTTCCTCTAAAACTGTGAAACACACAGGGAGGAGTGTAAAAATCCCACCAAATGCCTACATGTTGATTTTTTTAAACAAGTTTACGGAGGCTTAATTTACACCCCACAAAATGCACTCTTCTTGAATAAACAATTGGAGACTTTTTAGTAAATTTACAGAGTTGTGCAAACATCACCACAATCTAATTCTGAGATGTTTCCACCGCCCCAAAACAGAAACCACATGCCTGTTTGCAGCGAGGGCCCTGACCTCCCCCACCATCCACTTGCAGCCCTAGGCAACCACTAATCTACTTTCTGTCTCTACGGATTTCCCTTTTCCAGACAATTCATATAAATGAAATCATGTGGCCTTTTGCAACTGGCTTCTTTCACTGAGCAGAATGTTCCTGAGGGTCATCGGAGTTGTGGTGTACGTCAGTGTGGGATTCCCCCTTGCGGGGCGATACCATCGTATCATATGGATGGGCGCCATTTTATGTATCCATTCACCTACCGGTGGACACTTGGCTTGTTTCCATAATTAGGCGGTCATCAATAATGGTCTTGGGGACATTGGTTTACAAGTCTTTATGGAAGCACCCATTTTTATTTCTCTTGGGTACATGCCTACGGGTGCAAGAGCACCATGGAATAGTAATCATAGGTTCAACTTTTAAAGAAAGTGCCAACGTATTTTCCAAGGTGCCTGCACCCTTTGACATTCCCACGGACAGCAGCCACGTGTTCCTCTTTGTCCACGTCCTCACAAATGGTTGTCAATATCTGTCTTTGCAAAAATTACAGCCACTCTTGTGCGTGTGAAGTCCTATCTCGTGGCTTTAATTTCCCTGATGGCTAACGGTGTTGAATCTAAATGTCAGAATCTAGAGAGTTGTGAAGAAGAGGCTGATGTTCTTTCACGGGGTAAGTGTCGGACCCTGACTTTGGCATTTCAATGACTCGAGTCAACTGTTTTCTCGCGTGGCTGTTTTTTTTTTCCCAACGGAAGTTGTTTGCTCATCTGCCCTGAAAACAGAATGTAAGGAGAGTAAGTGAGTGAGATAAATTGACGTGTGAATGAATAGTCCAATGTGGCTTTATCATTTTAATCTTCTTGATGACAAAAGCTATTTGCTGGACTTGGTGACTGTTGGTTTCTCCTCCAGTGCTAGATTCATTATGCTCCTGACGGCAGATTGCTTTGGTCACTGCTCTTAATTTCGTTGCCACGGTTTAGAAGATGGAAGTGCCTGCCTGAAGGCTCTTGGTATTTCTGAGCTGCGCTAATCAGCCATTCATAATTTCCGCAGATGTCTACGAAATGTGCAGTTCCCAGGATTAAATGCCCCACCTTGATAGTACAGGAGACGAGAGCGTTTCCCACATTGCCAGAGCCAGTACAGATCAGTAAATTAATTATGCTGCACTCGCTTCTGTCCAAAGCTGAGCTTCTGCCTCCAAAAAGGATTCTCGGGCTGCACCAGCTTATTAGTTTGCTGGACAAATTTCAACCGTCCCTCTTTACTTCCTCAGGCAAAGAAAAATGCAAGGTTCTTAAGAGAAAATACCTACCCTATTTATCATGACAAATAAGGCAAAGGAGAGCTTTCTCTGGCTTAAAAATTCCTGGCATGACAAAACACACATTTAAACTTTGTGTGATTTAAAAATAGATTGCTCTATGTGTGCATAAATAAGTACACTTGGAATTCTTAAATGATGTGAAACAAATGTGGAGAGGAATGCCACCCTTCCAAAAAAAAAAAAAGCCCAGATAGTCTAATAATCTGAATCTAAACATACTCAACTTTTTTATTCCATGTCCATCCATCCAGTTTCTGTCCATCTACTCACTCATGCATCCATCCATCCATAGATCCATCCATCTATCCATCTAATTATCCATCATCTGTCCATCTATATCTATCTGTTGTCTATCTATCATCTATCTATCTACCTATCTACCCATCCATCCATCCACCCACCCATCCATAGATCCATCCATTCATCCATCACCCGTCCATCTAATTATCCATCATCTGTCCATCTATCTGTTGTCTATCTACCTACCTATCTATCCATCATCCATCCACCCACTCATCCATCTGTCCATCCAATTATCCATCATCTGTCCATCTATCTGTTGTCTGTCTATCTATCTACCTATCTATCTATCCATCATCCATCCACCCACACATCCATCTGTCCATCCAATTATCCATCATCTGTCCATCTGTATCTATGTGTTTATCTATCATCTATCTATCTATCTATCTATCTATCTATCTATCTATCTATCATCTCATCTATCTATCTATCTATCATCTATCTATCTATCTATCTATCTATCTATCTATCTATCTACTTATCATCTATCACATCCATCTATCCATCCCTACATCTATCTACCCATCTGTCTGTCCATGAATCCAGTCTTCCACCCACCCACCCATCCATCCATCTATCCATTCGCTCATGTATCCATCATTCCACTTATCCATGCACCCATACAACTATGTACCCATCCATCCACTCATCCTCACAGCACTTTGTTCTGGAAGATTCTCAGTGGTAAACACATAAAATACGGGCAGGTATATGAACCCTTACATCTCACCAAGAAACTACTAGCAAGTTCAAGACATACTCATTAGACTGACAAAGCAAGATTCACGCTTCAAATACATCCTTCGCCTATTCGCCTATTTCTCCTTCTTCCAGGGAGCCTCCCCCGGTTGCTTGGATCTTTCTTGGCAAGACTGGAGTGGCATCTGCTGGCTCAAGATCCACTGGTTTGGGCATTTACTTTCCTGGTTGTTTACATAGTGGACGGCTAGTGTTTTCATGGATTTCAGAGCATGTTCTACTCCAGCAACTGGGATTAGGAATCATGCTACCTGCGTGGCATATTGCCCAACGCCCCACCTTCTCTCTTGCAAACAGACACACACACACACCTACACGCACAGGAACACACAGAGAGAACATGTCGTAAATGGTTTATGTAGACGATCAGGAAGTTCAAATTCTGAAGTTCTCAGATGAGAACCGGCTTAGAGAGTGATGGGAATGAGATCTTGTTCTCGGCTCTTCACTGGCTTCTTCTAAGGCATTTGCGAAGACGGCTCGCTCACTCCCACGAAAAAACACTATGAATGTGTCTATGTAAAATGTGTGTGTCTACATACACGCCTTTATGTGCATATATATACACATCTCTATATAAGTGTGTCCGCATGTATTTACACGTCTCTTTACTTACAAGTGTCTCTCTATATGCATATGTCCACATACATATATTGCCTATGTAAAGCTCCCACATCTGTATGTGTCTACGTCAGTGTATATGTGTCTATCTGTACATAGGTCTCTCCAAGCATATGTGCATACACATATATGGTACACATCTTCACAGGCATCGTTTACATAGATGCATGCATATCTGTATATGTGTATTTTCTCCGTAATGTTGATATGTGCAGTTTCTCTAGGCTGTGAGACCCTGCTCTGGTGGAGGGGGCTTACTCTTACACCAGGCCCATGAGATTATCCTGACATCAGGTGCTGGGCCCCAATCTGTGATATTGCAGGTTGGGCACCTGGGTGTGCTATTTGCTGTAGATCAGGTAGAAGCCCCAAACTCAATGGGTCAGATCTGAAGACCGGGAAATCTGTGATGTGCAAGACTGGCAATGGTTGGCTTTACTATTTGGGGCGAGGGGTCAGAGAGCTCCCAGGAGGAGCAAGGAGGATGACCAACCCTGGTTGACCCCATCTCTCCCACCAACTCAGGATGACCCCATCTCCCCCACCAATCCAGGTCAACCCCATCATCCCCACCAAGCTGGATGACCCTATCTCCACCACCAACCCAGATCGACCACATCTTCCTCACTAACACAAGATGACCTCATTTCCCTCACCAGCCTGGACGACCACCAACGTGTTTTCTGTTTCTGTGGCTTTGCCTGTCCTGCACATTCTCATATCCATGGGATCGCACACAATATGACCATGTGTGTCTGCTTCTGTCACAAGCATCATGTCCTCGAGGTCCATCCACAGGGTAGCAGGTGTCAGAGCTCCGTTCCTGTTCATGGCTGTACAGTATTCCATTGTATGGATGGACCACCCTGTGTTTATCCATCCTGGTGATGAACACTTGGGTTGCTTCCACCTTTGGGGCCCAACAGTATTCCCACAAACAGTGGGGGAGGGAAGAGCTGTGGTTTTCTGAGGGCTCAGTTTGGTGCACACATCCCTTTACCCACATCTCACTCTTGTGAATCCTCCATTTTCACACAAACAGGGGGAGCTTTTGGCTAGGTTGGCTCTTGCCACATGGAGCTCAGTGACCTCATTGTGCTTATTTGCCCTTATTCTTGAGCTTTCCCAGTACTGTGGGACGTGATGGTGGCCCTGCAGATATGATGGTGGCTTTATGAAGTTGTGCCCTGAAGTCAATGTGTTTGCTTATAAAAGTGAGTCGGCTCCAACAGAAATATTGTCAGTAACAGTACAGGTGGAAGTGAGATGTTCCTAAGCCCCCAAGGTGGCAAATGGACAAAATGGGAGGAATTTGATGATTTGAGCTTTGAAACAAATGTAGGTGAGACCAACCTGCAGATTCTGAGCTGGGAGGTTTGGTGTTTCTTGTTATCTGGCCATCAGACAAGGATGTGGGGGTTCAGAGACACCACAGTTCCCAAAGCCATTGCCCTTGGATGGTGAGTATATAGGCCTTCTTCTCCTTACTGCCTGACTTCCCCAGACAGCAAGGAAGGGCTGGCATTTTACTTCTCAGTTACTTCCCCCCCCCCCCAATACCTATAACTGAGAGTACTATCTTGGTCGCTGGTAATGGCTAATTTTATATATCAACATGCCTGGGTACCCAGATATTTGGTCAAACCTTATTCTAGATGTTTCTGTAATGTTATTATTTCAATGGGACTAATAATTTCAACCAGTAAAAGTTGAGTAGAGTAGATCACCTCCATAACATGGGTGGGCCTCGTCTCATCAGTTGAAGGCCTTAAGACAGCTGGAGGAAAGCTGTGATGTCCCCCAAAGAAAGGGAAATCTGTGTCCAAATGGTCTTTAGACTTCTGCTATAACAATGGGTTTTCTGCGGGTCTCAGTGGCTGGTTGACCCTCCAGAACTGGGACTCACATGAGCCAATTCTTTAAAATAAATCTGTGGTTATCGAACTATATTCACAGCCCTATTGGTTCTGTCTCTGGAGGAGCCTGACCCCCCCTGTTACACCCCCAAGTTGGCTTCCAGGTGGGGAACTTTTAAAAAGCAGCCTGCGTGTTATATTAAGAGGGAGGAAGAGAGGGAGAGGGAGAAAGAGAGAGAGAGAGATAGGTTCTCCACTCGAAACCCATTGTCAAGGACCTCAGGGAAGTTTGCATTTCATATTTACTGTCCTGAATCCAAATCCAGAATCCAGACCAAAAATCTTGTTTCCAAGCCCCCCAAACACTCCATTTTCATCCCTGGCAAAGGGATCAAACAACAAAACAAAACATTGGGATTTGGTCGCCATGGAGGAGATGGCTTGAGTCAGCCCTGGGCTCTGGGTCAGGCGTGCTCTGCAGAGAGGGTCAAGTCAACAGCCTGGAATCTGTGAAATGTGCATGAAATGCTGTCTGTATGTCAGTTCCCTGAGGTCGACCATCCTTTGGAAGCAGGTGACCCCTCCTAGTGGGTCCTCAAAAGGTCCACGGTGGCCCAGTGGACGTGCCTATGTCATTCCCTTTACTCACCTTATCACGAGGCTGCTTTATCATGTGACGTCCTCATGAAAAGGGAAGTGAACACAGGGGCGCCTGGAGGGCTCCGTCGGTGAAGCGTCTGCCTTCGGCTTGGGTCATGATCCCGGGATCCTGGGATCGAGCCCCGGTCGGGCTCCTTGCTCAGCAGAGAGCCTGCTTCTCCCTCTGCAGCTCCCCCTGTTTGTGCTCTCTCTCCCTCTCTCTCTAATAGATGGATACAATGTTTAAAAAAAAAAAAAGGAAAAGAAAGAGCGTAGCATGATACGGTATTTTGAGAGTGAGAGAGCGATTCGTGTAACTTTATTACAACACGTTGCTCTAATTGTTCTATGTATTAGTAGTTACTGCTAATTTCTTACGGTGCCTGATTTATGAATAGTAAACTTTACCACTGGAATGGGTGTCGGGGAAAACACAGAGTGCGCGTTGGGTTTGGGATTGTTTATGGTTTTCCGTATCTGCTGGGGGGCTTGGAACATTCCCCCTACAGTTGAGGGGGGGTGTCTTGTATAAACGGCATCTCTGGGACGTTATCTATGAATTTCCTACTCTCCACACGTTTCACTGGAATGTGCCCGGTGGCCTCAGCGCTGGTCCCCACATTCAGGCACGTGGAGCTTTTCGTGCCCTGAATCTAGGACCTCGCCGGGAGTGCAGAGTCCCCGGGCTCACCAATGACACGGATGCCACAACACAACAGAAATGCGGGGGGACCGATGAGGAATGGGGGCACAGCAGGTTTTGTTCCCTTCTGCCTTCCACCTGCCCCCAAATTTGTGCTGAGCACAAAACAGTGCATTCATCTGCGAACAAAATCGAGGTGCTCTTGGGGCTCGAGTCCCTGGATTTTCCTGCCTGGGGTACCTCTGGGGGGTTACAAGGAAGGAAAACCCCAAATTACAAAAGGGACCGATTCAATTTTTCCTCCTTGGCCCCAGTCACCTTGCTGGTAGCCCCGTCTTCAAGCGGCCCTGGGTGAACACGGATGGACGGTGGTACACGGGAGCCTTCTTCCCCGTTTCTCCCCGTGGTGGGTGCCTCTGTGCAGAGCCTCCCAGCCCTCCTCTTCTCCCGTTCGGTCCCCATGAATCTAAGGAACAATTGTCACTTCTCGTTAGGGGAACATAAATGTACGAGAATTGATGAGGCTTTCTACCTAATGCTGTTATCCGAACCGGGTTTGTTTATTTAATGAACCAAACGTCACATCGCATCTCGGTTCTCCTGACATCCGGGCCTTTGGCAGCTGCTGGTGGCAGACGACGGAGCAGGGGTGTTGGATTAAGTGATTCAATTTGCATGTTGCCCCAAAGTAAAAGGCGAGGCAGGCGCGTCGTCGTGGGCCTGCGTTATCCCCACGGGCAGGTTTTGTGTGGTTTTCAAGGAGACGACCCTGGTGCCTTTGTATGGTGAGACGCGGGGCAGCCCTGGGGGGCGGGGGGACCCACGCTGACTCGGCTCCGGGACTTCATTGCGATGCGAGACGACAAGCGGTCCTGCGAGATGCCCGTCCGCCCCCACGAGAGACATAATCGCCCTGGGAACGTCTGCGACGGATGGGCGGCCCGCAAGCGTCCCTTCTCGGGCCGTGCCGGTTTCAGGGACAAGGACGGGAGCCCGGGTCGCAGACTCGCTCTGCAGAAGTGACAGGCCGTCACTTAGGGAGCCGTCCGCGGCGGAGGGGCTTCATAATTACAAAGAGAGCGGCTGGACGTCCACCATCCGCGTGCCTCTCCCCGCGGCGGCTCCCCCCGGGGGGGGGAGTGGAGGGGGGGGACCCAAGACGCCGGCCCCTTCTGGCGGGGCTTCTGGGGTCCCCGGGGCGCGAGGCGCAGCAGGAGGGCTGTTGCAGGACGGACACAGGCGGGGAGCAGGCATGCACCGTCCGGCGCCCCTGTTTGGGGTTTCCAGGTGCGCTCTGCGCCCTGACCGGGACCAGAGCGCACCTTCCCGGCGCTGCGGCCAGAAAGCACGATCCGTGCGGCTCCCTGTGACAGCGCGCGGCTCTGAAGCGTGCGGTTGGAGACCCAGTGGCGAGAGTGTCTGGCAATTAAAAATAATTGGGAAGCAGCTTTCGTTCAGGTCTTCCAAGAGTGCGAGCTGCCCTGTAACGATGTTTCATTAGACATGCAGAAAGCTGTGTGCTCCGTATGGTGGTGGTAATTAAGGAGGATCAGACGGGAAAAAAAGAGAAACATTAAAAATACCCTGGCTGAGATTAGCATTGCATTTAATGGCCACTTCATTAACTAATTGATTTCTTATTAGTTACCAGGAGAAGCCCCGGTTAGAGGCTCTGCACACATAATTAGAGGCATTTACACAATTAGCCACTTGCTCATTTTGTAGCTAAACATTCTTGGAACCCACGGTGTAGCTGTGGGCCATTTGAATCCCTTTATTTTATTTTTCTAGCTAATATTGGCTTAACCCTCAAATCAAGAATTCTATCCCCCCCACACACACACACCAGGCCCCCCAGGCCTCACCGTTTTTTAATCAGGATGCTAAATGTACACGCAGAGGGGACGGGGTCTGGGCTGACAGGGGCTGGATCCTTCTCTCTGTCCTTGATTTGCAAATTCTTTGATGGGTCTCGTAAAGCTGAGGCCCTTCCCTTAGGAGAATAGTCTCTTGAGTGTTTTTCCTCCTGGTCCTGCCGGGGAACGCGAGGAGGGCTGTGTTTGGCAATGGACACAAAGGAGGCTGGAAGCTAGTCCACACGTATGTTTTTATTTTCTTTTTTTTTTTTTCTGAAGTCTTGGGGATCGTGTGGGGGGTCTCTGGCACCCAGATGCCGCTGTCTCTTCCTACAGCATGGAAATGCACTAGATAGGAAACCGGCCACGGGGAAACTCTTTTGACCTGTGCAAACGTTTTCTCGTGGGCACCCGAGGACGTTTTGACCTGACTCCTGGGGCTTATTACCGAGGTACAGCTCAGTTTCAGGGAGGACCCTGCAAGCATCAGGGGTCTCTGGTTTAAAGACGGTGTTTAGTGCTTTACATTGTGCATGGACTTCCCGTCTTGGCAGGTTTGGTGGGGGACAGATGAAATCCACCATCTCTACTGGGCAGATGATGCTGCAAAGGTTTAAATTTTCGAGATACTCGGGGCCAGTCTAAGTTCATGTGTGCTTGTGTCCTCTTATGGGCTGAACCGTGTCCTCCGAATTCACATGTCAAAGTCCTTACCCCCAGGATCACCCCCCTGAAACCTGGCTTATCTCACTGAACACCATGTCCTCAAGGTCCGTGTGAGACATGGCAGTTGAGGAACGTCCTTCCTTTCCAAGAACGAGCAATATCCCACTATGCAGGATGGACCACAGTTCGTTTATCCCTTCATCTGTTGATGTTTAAGTTGCTCCCACCTTTTGACGGTTGTGAACAATGCCGCTTTATAAATTGGTGCACAAATTCCAAATAATTAATAAGTTAGTCTGTTGCAAGAAATTAAAAGTTTAACCATTTCAAAGGATCTACCTCTTCCCCCAAAAGGAGCCTGTTTACTCTGGGGGTTACCAATAATATGTGTTAGAGAAGTCGCAAGGAATGTGAGTTTATCCTATTGGAGTTAAATTCAAGATGGCGGCAGACTTTCTCTACACTGTTTCTGGGGCCAAGTAGACCCGAGCAGGAATGTTAGCTTGGCCATTTGCTGGCTGAGAGACCATTGGAACATGACTCCTTTTGTTGTCTGAGAATCAAAGACAGTATGTCCCTTTGGGAAGGACTTAGGAGGCCCCCATGTTGCATTCAGCTGCTGTTGGGTAAACAATGGTAAACCTATGGTTGAGCCCACTGTTTGGATGGACAGGATGCTTCACCTTGGGGAGATGAATTATGATCTCTGGGTGAGCGTTGGTGGGAGGCGCTGGCTGCCAGGAGAGGTGAATGATTGGGACCCAGGTGTGGTGAAGGAGGAAGGAAGGCTGGGATCCAAGGAGTGGTCTCGGGCAGGAAATACTCAGAGAGGCAGGCCATTTGGCTGGTGAGGTTCTTTCTTCACCTTCTTTAGATGCCCTGAGACACAGGTGGACATTTTGCAGTTTAGTAGGAGTATGTGTACCTTCCTCCCACGCCGAATTCTGAACCTTCCTGGGATTCCTTGCAAATGACCACAAAACCACAGAGCCTGAGGCTGGAGATTCACCCTTTTTTACTTCACTCTGTGTCCATCTACGGATTATGTTCATCTCAGGAAGAGCCAAAGACCTAAGCATTACTCGGGGAAATTATCCAGTCATCCTCATAGGGAGACAACTGGTAAACATGAAAATCTAAGGTTGTGCCTAGCACGTATTTGGGACACAGGATTCCGTCACCTTTGTTACAAGGTGTAACCTCGTTTATATTCTTAGGGAAACAGTGCCTCAAAAACTCACTTGCAAAATAGGGATCAAGACGTAGCTGTTGCAAAATGGCCAGTCCCTCTCTCCCCAGGACTACCTCTTGGGTGGGCGGGTGGGGGCTATACTTCTCTGCTGCGGATACCTTCACATGGCTAGCTCCCTTCTTGTGGCTCTGCCATTGCTGGAGAACAGCTTTCCCTAGGCCACAGTCGCAGCCTCAGTCCCGACCCCAGAATGAACTCCCACCGATCTGAGAGGCGTCTAACCCAGTCAAGAAGCAAAGCTGCCTAGTTCCACCAGGCTGCAATCAGCCAACTCAACGTGAACAAACAGGAACGAGTGACCATTTCTTTTACGCATCCGAATTAAGGGACAGTTCGTTACTCAGCAGTAGCTGACAGCTACAGGCGTTTAGAAGACTCTTGGTCAGACACTAGAGCAGGATGTAAAAACGCAAAACCCTAACCCGACCCTCGAGGACTCGGAAAACTAAAATATGAATATAAATTGACAAGACTGAGCCACATGAAATTGCTGATGTTCGACCATTTCTAATGTAGGAAAATAACAATTTTGTATCATGAGACTCATTTTTTGAGAAAGAGACCCTCCAAAAACACATAACACATAGGATATACCCCTTGCACACACACACGCTCCCACACATCTGTATTTATCAGGCGGAAAATGACCAAGAACCATGGTATAAATGTTACTAATTTAACCAGGAGATTATGGGATTTAAAACTTGGGAAATGACGTAGTCCTGGTCTTATAGAGTTACGCATAAAGAAATAAAAGAAATGCCTACAGGGATGTTAAGCCTCTACTCAAGTCAGATAAGCGGGTATCAGCTCAGCTGAAACTAGAATGCAGACCCACAGCTGGCATTCTCCCATACAACTTAGCACAAACACAACACAGTATCAGATAAGGTAATGCAGGATCTATAAAATAGAATTTTAGGAAGGACTTCACAGTACTTTGCCAAGATTCACTATAATGAAAATTTCCCTAATTTTGTTGAATAGGAATAATGCAAGTCTTAGGGATCGGACAGCAGGTATTATGGAATATTGTAAAAATAGAGCTAGACTTTCAATGCATATAAAATTAAATGCTTGCAAAGTTTTGATGAATAATGTTTGGGTGGATAATCTGATCATTTGATAGACAATTATAATTAATCCCACATTTTAGGTGTAAAATAAATGCTTCTAAACTACAGAAAGTGTCAGTAACTCCCCTGAAATCTTCACACTATTAATTTATTCAGTCTTTTCTTAATAGCTAACACTAAGATAAATTTCAGCCCAAATTCTGAATTTATGAGATCCTAATTAACGAGGTTTTATTGAAGAAACGTCTTGTTCCTGATGTGGTTTTAATGTCATCATTATCAATTATCTTGGTAGTTCAATAGCCCAGACATAGCAAAGTTTAATTTATTTCTATCAAACAAAACAAAAGCAAAACACACACACACCCAGAAGATGCATTAAGGAGGCAGAAATAAAATCATTCTAACATCCATCTTGAGGCATTGAGCCAATG
Source organism: Procyon lotor (assembly GCA_028646535.1). Classification (NCBI taxonomy): domain Eukaryota; kingdom Metazoa; phylum Chordata; class Mammalia; order Carnivora; family Procyonidae; genus Procyon; species Procyon lotor. Next base: position 101,187,119 of record CM053612.1, read on the forward strand.
TGTCTCAAGGACCACATCTATTTTTAAAGAGAATAAAATAAGCCTGCCATTGCTCCTGATTTCCTCTCCTGGGAGAAAACCACAGGAGGCCTCCCTGGGCCGTGTCCCCTCCCAGAGGACAAGATAGAGCTTTCAGGATGATGACCTCAGGCTCTCTCTCAACCAGCCACTCTCTGTAGACTTGCTAATGGAAGAAGAAGACCACACTTACCCCGTTAATGGCTTGGCTTCTGGCTTTCTTTGGGCTTTTGACTTTCAATAAGATGGATTGAAAAACAGTATAATGCAAGAAGACAGGCTATGGCAATGACACATAGGGTGAGCTTGTAGGAATAAGGCTTAAGTAAAGATTCAAAAATAGCATCAATTCCTTATCATCATGGCATCCACCTATCCATCCACCATCCATCCACCCCCTACCCATCCATCCACCCATCATCCATCCATCCCTCTAGCCATCCCTCCACCCATCCATCCATCATCCACTCATCCACCCAACCATTAGCCATCCATCACCCATCCATCCATCCATCCATCCCTCCATCCATCCATCCATCATCCACTCATCCACCCAACCATTAGCCATCCATCACCCATCCATCCATCCATCCACCCATCATCCACCCATCATCCATCCATCCATCCCTCTAGCCATCCCTCCATCCATCCATCCATCATCCACTCATCCACCCACCATCCACCTATCCATCCAACCATCCATCCATTCATCTGCCATCTATCCACCATCTATCCCTCCATTCACCCACCATTACCTGTCTCATCCAGGTTGTTGGGCATGCCAACAAGAACGCAATCTTGCCTTTGCCTTTAGATGAACTTACAATCTAATTTGTGATGTGTGTAGACACCAATAGAGTAAGACCTTAAGCTGATGCAGAGATGAGGTGTTGGACCCCTGAAAGAGGTACGTT